>CAKOAT010532932.1:120026-149050 GCA_932364175.1 Eruca vesicaria subsp. sativa
TGCATTTGTAACTCATGATGATGATGAAGTTGAAGAACCTAACTTAGATGCAAAAAAGTTTTATGAAATGTTAGAAGCTGCGAATGAGCCAATTTACAGTGGTTGTAGAGAAGGTCTGTCTAAATTGTCGTTGGCTGCTAGAATGATGAGTATTAAAACCGATCACAATCTACCTGAAAATTGTATGGATGCATGGGCAAACTTGTTTAAAGAGTATTTGCCAGAAGACAATGTATCTGCTGAATCTTATTATCAGATTCAGAAATTGGTATATAGTCTTGGGTTGCCCTCAGAGATGATAGATGTTTGCATCGACAACTGCATGATTTATTGGGGAGATGATGAGAAGTTAGAAAATGTCGATTTTGTAAGAAGCCACAATTCAAACCACAAGGTCGAGGGCGTAATAGGGTACCGTACCAAAGGATGCGGTACCTACCAATCACAGATAGATTGAAAAGATTGTACAAATCTGAGGAGACTGCTGGAGGGAAGAGATGGCACGCCGAGCATACTCAGACGGATGGAGAGATGACTCATCCATCAGATGCAAGAGCCTGGAAACATTTTAACAATGTACATCCACATTTTGCTAGCACTAGTCAGAATGTATATCTTGGATTATGCACTGATGGATTTAGTCCATTTGGAATGTCAGGGAGACAATATTCATTGTGGCCGGTCTTTCTTACACCGTACAACCTGCCACCGGAGATGTGCATGCGACGAGAGTTTCTACTCTTGACCATATTAATACATGGTCCAAAGCATCCAAAAAGATCTCTCGATGTTTTTCTACAACCACTGATAAAAGAGTTGAAAGATTTTTGGTCAATAGGGGTGAGGACTTATGATTGTTCAACGAAAACAAATTTCTAATCCTTAGGTCTAGGATCACTAATTTGAGCTAATCCAATTTCGTAACAATAACTTTTAAGCTGATTAAATTTTTAACATCAATTTCCATTGGTTAATCACCATCAAGCATGCATGTATTTTAAGTCCTAATAGCCACTAAACAATCCAAGAATCTACTCATGTTGGCTAAGCAAGTAAAAGACTTTGATTGGTTCATTCAATTATTTCATAGAACACATTCCGGACATGAAAAACCTAAAGTATACATAATTGGTTCATTTAAGCATTTCATCATCCACCGCATGAGAAGATCTTATGGTGGAGACTGTTATTTCTCTGGCCATCAGCCTTTAATTCTGAACAAAGAACGAACCATTAGCTTGAGCACACCAGGTGGTCACTTCGGCACCCGCGTTTGCCAGTCAGATTGCTATAACTAATTATGATCGACCTACGTTTAGTGGTCTGAATGATCAACAGTGGAAGACATAAGTAATATTTGTTTGAATAATCAACATTGCTAAATAACATAAGTAATTAAGAAGTTGCCTTATTACTAACATAAACACTTTCATCAGTTATGGAAAATTGATAAATCAAAACTAGAAATTCTAATCACATTCTTAATTGATAGTTTAGTACTCACTACTAAGGGTGGGCATTTCGGTTATTTTATCAGTTCGGTTTGGTTAATTTGGTTCTAAAATTTGTCTAACCAAGATAAACCATAAATAGTTTTGCTTGGTTTAGGTTCGGTTCGTATGCGGTTCGGTTTGGTGAGTGTTTCAGTTCGGTTTAATAGGATTCTCTTAGTTTAAGTTTATTGAAGAGAAATCATGTTTTAAAACATAAAGACACGATCATGAAATTATCATGTTGGTGACTATAAAAAAATAAACTATGTAAAATAAATCTAATATAAAATTAAAATTAAAACTTTAAACACACAAACA
Source organism: Eruca vesicaria subsp. sativa (assembly GCA_932364175.1). Taxonomy (NCBI): domain Eukaryota; kingdom Viridiplantae; phylum Streptophyta; class Magnoliopsida; order Brassicales; family Brassicaceae; genus Eruca; species Eruca vesicaria. The sequence goes on from CAKOAT010532932.1 coordinate 121,838, forward strand.
AATTATAAGAACATAATAAAATCAAAGTTAACTAAAATAAATAAAAATAAAAATAAATTATGTAAATTAAATCTAATATAAAATTGAAACAATAATCTTTTAAAATCACAAAAATATAAAAATACAATCAAATCAGAGTTAACTAAAATGAATAGAATATTTAAAAATTCCAACATCGTTAATAAAGTTGATAGTAACTTTAATGTTAGGATTTTAATATATTTTGTATTGCTAAAATATTTAATTTAAATAATAACAAAATACATTAGTTTCTCGGTTTGGTTAAATTCGGTTTGGTTCGGTTGGTTCGGATCGGGAAAATTTTAAACCGAACTATTTGATAATAGACTTTGATTTGGTTTGGATCGGTTTCGGTTCGATGGATTCGGTTTAACTCGGTTCGGTTTGGTATTTTTGCCCACCCCATCTCACTACTCATTCTTTTCACATATTAAATTATATATTAACATATATATATATATATATATATATATATATATGATAGTACATGTATATTTGGCATGCCAAGAACGTTAAAAGATTATTTTTTTAATTATTATTCAGCAAACAATTATTTTTACACAAGACCTACACCCTCTCATCCTTGCAAGCTTTTACAGAACAAGTCTCTGTCTTTTGCAATATTTGTTTGAAGAGAAAACAAAAGATGGAAGAGAGCAGAAAAACAGAACAAGTTATGTTACTGCAGAGCTTAAAAAGATTGATCGTATCATTTGTTTGTTGTCTTCCATTGTCTCTTTTAGGTCTTCTTCTCATGTTTCTCTTAATCTACAACAGCTTCTCTGTCTTCTCTCTTCATCTTGATCCAATCCCACCCAAATCCACTCTTCCACTCAATTATAACCACCAGTTTCTTCATCATCATCCATCATTATCAACATCATCATCTAAGTCAGATTCTTCATTGTTGCTTGCGGTGAAAGAAACCTCTTTAGGGTTCGTACAAAAGCAGAACGTTTCGCCCGAAAAGATAGAGAGAAGGACGAGGAGGCATAAGAGAAGAAACCAGTTAACACCCGAGATGACACGTAAGCCACAAGGAAAATCAAGACATGTATTCAAGACTCGGATCAAGTCATTCTTGTCTAAATCCTCATGTGAGTCTCTGTTCTTCATGATCTGGATCTCCTCCATAGAATCTTTTGGTCATAGAGAACGTTTCACAGTAGAGAGTCTCTTCAAGTCTCACCCAAATAGCTGTCTGATCTTGGTCTCAAACTCACTTGACTGTCAGAGAGGAACCCTAATATTGAAACCCTTTACAGATAAAGGGCTTAAAGTGCTTTCCATCAAACCAGACTTCACTTACATCTTCAAAGACACGTCAGCAGAGAAATGGTTTGAGAGACTAAAGAAAGGAATGTTCAGTCCAGGAGTGATTCCATTAGAGCAGAACCTCTCCAACCTTCTAAGACTAGTCTTGCTCTACAAGTTCGGCGGAATCTACTTAGACACAGATGTTATAATCCTCAAACCTCTCACCAATCTCCACAACGTAATAGGAGCACAAACAGTTGATCAGGTTACAAGAAAATGGAGCAGGCTCAACAACGCGGTGCTCATCTTCGACAAGAACCATCCTTTGCTTAAAAGCTTCATCAATGAGTTCTCAAGAACCTTCAACGGTAACAAATGGGGTCACAACGGTCCATACTTAGTGTCAAGAGTGGTTGCAAGATTCAACGTTTCTTCCTCGGATTTGGGATTCTCTGTTCTTCCACCGTCTTCGTTTTATCCAGTGGATTGGACTAGAATCAGTAGATTTTACAGAGCGTCTGTGAGTGAGAGAGAAGCAAAGTGGTCAAGGAAGAGACTTATGCATTTACGTAAACATAGCTTGGCTGTTCATCTTTGGAACAGAGAGAGTAGGAAGCTTAGGGTTGAAGAAGGAAGCATCATTCAGAAACTAATGTATGATTCTTGTATCTTCTGTAACTCTTCATTTTTACATTAGTTAAAAAAAAGAGCAAGTAAAGTAAATTTTCCCACAAGAGAGAGATAGAGACAAAAGACAAATCTATCTGCATGATGTGAACATACAGATTTGCTGTTCTATCTGCCACTTTTGAGGAGCCCTACAAAAATGCAATGTGTATTGTATACATCACAAGTCTTGTTTTTCTATTTATTTATACCAATCCATTGAAGTATATAAAATACATTTAGCATATGTCACAACAAAATATCGTTTGAAATTGACCAAGAATCTCTGCCATTTTAAGTCACTAAGCAATCAACCATAGACACATGAAACCTATGGGAACTTTTAGTTCTTTGATCTTGTCTGAGTGATTCAAATAAAACAATAATGATCCTAATCTGGATATGCAGATTGCAACCATCTATGTCTAGTAGAAGCTTAGAGCATGCTGGCTTCGGTCAATTCCATTCTACTCGCATACCAGCTAAGAGTAAGGTGATAAATATTGCAATCTATTATGATATTCTCCTTGAAATGCAGCGGGGAGCTATTGAGATCAATTTATATCGTTTGACATGCATAAAAAATATCACGTAGCAAGTACACTCTAAATGATAACTTTTTAAAACTTTTATTAGACTATCCACAATGGAGGTGTTGAAACTTGTTTTCAACTGTTGAACCTCTTCCAATAAGGGTGTTGAAGTTTTGAGTAAACTTATGTGGCATCAACATGCGAGCTGAAACTCTTTTTTCGGTGGGACAGTTTTGCCACATGGCGTTATTGGATTGGAAGAAACTGTTTGACATGTTTTTGTGATTTTTAGTTTCACCTAATATTTCAAACTTAGTTATTCTATAATAGAATTTTTCTTAAAAAATTAAAAATTATATCAAAATTTATATTTTTTTATGATCTATAGATAGAGACTACTCTCATTTCATTTGGATACAGAAAAATATTTTCATTTTTTCATTATAATCAACTATACTAATGTTTTAAACTTTTAAAAATTGATTTCAATTGTTTAATAATAATAAATTTAGTATTAATTTTAAGTTAAATACAATAAAAAAATAAAAAACATGATTTAAAATGGTATTGTAGGGTAGGATGTTGAATTTTTTAAAACAAATTATTTTAGAGGTAAAAAATGAAGTGGATGTTGAAAATGTACACTAGCTAGTGTACACTCAGTACTGGCTGTACACGCGTTAGTGTACACTCTATACTGGTTGTACATGTGCTAGTGTACACTCGCTAGTGTACACTTAGTACTTTACACTTAGTGTACACTCGCTATTTATATGTTATCTTAGTTTTTAATTTAATTATTAATATATAATTATTATATTGTTAGAAAAAATATGATTAAAAATTGTGGGGTACAGTGTTGAATTTTTAAAACAAACCATTGTAGAGGTTTAGAAGAAAGTGGGTGTTGAATAAATGAGGTGGAAGAAAGAGAAGATGATGTGGAATGTAAAAAGGAGAAAATGAGGGTGTTGAAAAGAGGAAGGGTGTTGAAACCATTGTTGATGGTCTTAAGCAGATAACATAGTATGTGAATACAAAGTTGGTGTTAACCAAGACAAGACAAGTTTTTTTTTTTTTTAATGTCAACAAGACAAGACAAGTTGTATTTAGAATTTAGAATGTTTCCTTTCAGATAGACAAGGTCATCACCCCCGCGCAAGGATATTTTATTTTATTTTATTTTAAAATTATTTTTATATAATTTATATTTGGTGATCAATCATTTTGAATCATTTAATAAACTATATGTAGATAATAATTTTAAAATAATCTTATACAACAAAATAGTGAAATTATAATTTGTGTGTGCAAATGTGTAAATATGTTATGTATTTAGCATAGCAAAATTAAGTAACATAATCGTCTTCAATTTTTTTTTTTTTTTGTAGTCGTTTGACTTCTTCAATTGCTTCTACCCTTTCATATAGATTGTTAGCTTCACTTTGTTTTAAATATTTTGGATGTATTTGATATTCTTCTTTTCATTGTTTTATTTCTTTTAAAAGCATTGGTTTCTTCTATCCTATCCGCATTCTCAACAATTTTATTTGTTATAATAGGTTATTAAAATAAAATCTAAGTTTGTTAATTTTCTGATTTGTATTTACAAAAATATATTATATTCCAAATATATTGTACCTCTTCATTAATACTTTGGTTGTCTATGATACTTGTAACCGTTATCCAGCTGAACTTGACTGATAATTGTAGGATGTGACTTTAACATTGAATTTAAAAAAATTTCCCATAAGCTTTTCTAAAAAGTAATAGATAATTGCATTATCACTTGAATCATTACATATATGATAGTTTCTGCATTTATTAATTTTAAATATTAATTTCTGATTATACACCATGTCTTTTATTTACCCAAAATACGAGTCATGTCTTTGTTGAATCTGGTTAATAAAACTAAATCCGAGTTATATTCGACAACAATCTCAAGTTTATACTTATTTTAATGGGTTTGATATTAATATTCTGTTGGTAATAAAACTACAAAATTTATTTTTTATGTTACAATAATATGCCAACAATATATGATTTTGTGCATTTTTTTGCAAGTAAGTTTTTCACCTCTTTTCTGAAATATTTTAGCACAATGATTACATTATATGTAATTCTATACATTTCTTGAACTAATTTCAATATTTTTTTTCCTGCAATGATAAACTCTTTTTCCTAACAATGAAAGTTGCATATAATTACTAAATTAATTTTTAAAAAGAATTGAAATGTTTGTTTACCTCAAACAAATCTTTGGCAACGAAATCTATAATTTCTGTAATTTTTACAATGTCGTCATTTAGTTTTCTTAATTTGATCTCGTCCTTCATTTGTATTTGAGGTGTTCTATAGTGAAAGTGGGCATTGTGTTTAAGTAAAGGTAACATAGAATTCATGTTGTTAATTTTTAGTTTTTTATTGTTAAAATTTATTAGTAATTTTTTAATATGAAATATGTTTTTATATATATCTAAATATGTTTTGGGATTCACACTTGTTATTATTAAAGTAACACCATATGTTTTCCTATTTTTCATCTGTTTTTGGTGCATATCTACCATATCGTCCTATACACACTTTGCTTCCTTTGTTATATAGTTATTATTGTAATAATTTAGTTATTTTTAAAAAATGTCATTAATTTTTTGAGTTAGATGTGCAAGTTAATATACTTTTTAGTTATATGTGTAATACCAAACATTTATATCAACTATTGTATAATTTGGATGTGGTAATTGATTGTTTACAAAACCTAATAAAATTATGGTTACTAACACTTTTAATTGTAGGTCAAGGTTTATTCTTCTTTGTCAAGTACCTGGTATTGCATCATCTGTATTTATCTTTTCTTCAACAATTACATAAACAACATCTGTATAAATGAATTTATATATAAACATACAATGTATATGTTTATAACTTTTGGGTATGTGTATTATACCATTACCATCATAAGATATATTCTTGTTTGAAATTTTCATAAGTGGATCATAATCACGGAATCTGAATTTCTCGCAATTTATTTATATAGTTTTTTCTCATACCAACGTTATTGATGAATTTGCATTCAATCTTATATTAAAAGAATGGTTTGAAATTTTATACCCCACCTGCCTTCTCTACTTCAAAATCATTGATGATATATGCCTTCTAAAATTTCCAGGGAAAATTGATGAATGTGACGAGCATAGATTGATCTCGTAATGGTTGAATCCTAAATTTCATTAGATTGTCAAAATTATTTGAAAGTTTCATGTTTTATGTTGAACTAAAACATCTTTTTTGTTCATGGTGGTAGAAAAATCACTAACTATAAGTCAGCTATGTCATTAGAAGATGGCAATTCATATTGTCTTTTCCTTTTATCGTATCCTACCATATAAATTTTTATTTCCGCATTATTTACCACTTTCATATTTATCTCTAACTTTTCTAAATATTTTTTCTAGTACATTATTTCCGTCAAGCATTTTTATCAATGATGATAATATTTATGTATCTACTGATTCTTTTCCATCTCGGTTCATGATTGAAAGTCTGTTTTTTATTTTATTGGATGTGTCAAATATATACAACTGTAAAAATTTGGCATTCTCCCCATCCACATGTAAAAGTGATCCAATACTGTGATAATTTTCACCATGAACTTTAAAGCAAAAAGAACAACCAGAATTTAGTATTGAACAATCTATGTCAGCACCCATAGAACACATAAACAATAATTAAATATTCTAATATTACTCTTAAATAAAGGATCACATAACAAATTTCTCAATTCTATAGGTGGCTCACGAATCTTGGGTAATTTGATACGTCCTTGTTTACAACAATATAAAATACTGGATGTTTAGTTAATCGATCTTTTTTGGTGCTTTCGGCAAGCCCTACTAATGCATTACAATCACTGCAATGCGTTAGTTGTTTTTTAAAAATTATTACTTTTGACCATTATATCCTTATCTATTTACCGATAAATGAAAATGGTTATTAGTTCTCGTAAAATTCAAATATTAAAATTACTAACCAATGATTCCTTGATATCTTTTTGTGTCTGATAATATACTTTATATTTTTATTTTCTTGCATATATAAAAAGGTAATAATTAAATAATATCTTATGTCGACTGTGTATGGTAAAAAAAACAAAATTAAACAAATTTGTGGATAACTTCGACTGGTAAGTTTGTTTCCCGCTTTTTTCAGCTCCATAATCATATCAACACATTCTGAATAATGATGAAATATGATTATTACTACACATAAAATAACATTATGTTTGTACCCTTTCAATATGTTAAAACCCTTTTTGTAATATTATGTTCCCACTCTTTCAGAAACGTTACATTCACACATTTTTGGTGACGTTACATTTGCACATTTCGGTGACATTATAATCGCACTCTTCTGGTGACGTTACATTCATACCCTTTTGATGACGTTACATTCACACATTTTCGGTTACGATACATTCACATCTTTTTTCTTCTGAATTATTTGCATCCTTTCGGTCCCGAACCGTTAACACCCTTTCGGTCCCAAACCATTCACGCCCTTTCGGTCCCGAACCGTTAGCACCATTTTGGTCCCAAAATGTTCACACCCTTTCGGCCCCAACATGTTCGCATCCTTTCGATCCCGACACGTTCGCACCCTTTCTCGACACGTTTGCACTCTTTCGGTGCCAACACGTTCGCATCTTTATGATCCTGACAGATCGCACCCTTTTGGTCTTGAACCGTTCACACCTTTTTCGTTCCGAACCGTTCGCACCCTTTCGGTCCTGACACATTTGCACCCTTTCGGTCCCAACACGTGTGCACCATTTCGGTCCCAACACGTGTGCACCATTTCGGTCTCGACACGTTCGTACCCTTTCGGTCCCGACACGTTCGCACCCTTTCGGTCCCGACACGTTCGCACCCTTTCGGTCCTGACATGTTCGTACCCTTTCGGTCCCAACATGTTTGCATCCTTTCAGTCCCGACATGTTCGTATCCTATTAATTTATTCTTGCAAACACCATATTAAATTTTTAAAGATCGTTTAAATCTATATAATGAATCAAACATTATATTAAAGAGTACTAAAAATCATACTTATATTTGAAAAATAAAGCATGCACATTTTCTTATAAAAATGCATATGTAAAATGTTCTATTTTTAGTAATTTGAAAAGGTACATTGATAGATTAACAAGAGGTGTATTTTGTTTTAAAATGCATTTTTCAAGAGTTGTGAGGAAAAGTACGGCTCTTCAAATTAAAGAGATGTGTTGTTTAAAAAAAATAACTGTTCATGGCAAATTTAGTTTAAGTTTAAAAAAGAAATTATTAGGACCTATAGAAGAAAAATAAATCAATTATAAAAAAAATTGCATTTTTCATTATAAATTTTTTTTGTGTTTCATAAAAATTAGTGTAAAAGTATTTAAAAGAGGTTATAAGAGTTGTGTCTTCTCATAATAACAACTGTTGAAAGGTTGTATCTTATCATAAAAAAAAATTAAATATATTAGTTTAAAAGTGGTATCTTTTCATTATAAAAACAATTGTGTATTTTTTAAAAACATTATTATTTTAAAATTTTCATAAAATATTTAATAGGACTATTAGATGAAAAAGCAAAATAATTGTTCAAAGGTTGTATCTTTCATAAAAAAACTGAAATATATTAGTTTAAAAGTTGTATCTCGTCACTACAAAAATAATTGTGTCTTTTAAAAATATCTTATTTTAAAAGTTGCATTAAATTTTTATTAGACCATTAGATGAAAAACAAAACAATTGTTGAAAGATTGTATATTTTAATAAAAACTAAAATATAATTGTTTAAAAGTTGCATCTTTTTATTATAAACAGAATGGTGTATTTTCATAAAAAGTTATCTATTGTTTTTAAAGTTGCATATTTTCATTATAAAAAATTTGTGTTTCAGAAAAAATAGTTTAAAAGTATTTAAAAGATGTTAGAAGAGTTGTCTTCTTATAATAACAATTGTTAAAAAAAAGTTTTATCTTTAAAAAAAACTGAAATATATTAGTTTAAAAGTGGTATCTTTTCATTATAAAAACAATTGTGTATTTTAAAAAGAAAATTATTATTATTTTAAAAATTTCATAAAAAATATTTGATAGGACTATTAGATGAAAAAACAAAACAATTGTTCAAAGATTGTATCTTTCATAAAAAAACTGAAATATATTAGTGTAAAAGTTGCATCTTTTCATTATAAATAAACTTGTATTTTTCATAAAAAAAATATCTATTATTTGAAAAGTTGCATCTTTTCATTATATAAAAATTTGTGTTTCAGAAAAAAATAGTTTAAAAGTATTTAAAATAGGTTATAAGTGATGTCTTCTCATAATGAAAATATTTATTTATAAAAAGTCCCCAATTAATATTTAAACTTGTGTCTTTTCATAAAAACTGAATAATATTTGTTTTAAATTTATGCTTTTAAATTACAAAAAGTATGTCTTTTCATTAAAAAAAATCTCTATTAGTCTCAAGAGTTACAAATAGATTAATAATAAAAAACACAAATTAATATTTAAACTTGTCAAAAAGGTATGACAAATATGATTATGACTTTTAAAATGAAATATATGCCTCTTGAAAGAAGAGTTGCCAAATATTTGATGACATCAACATTTTTTCAAATGGTATTTGTGGTCTATTAGATCTTAAAATCAAATAATTTCTGACTGTTGAATTGGATTTTTTTTTTATAAAAAATGGTGATGTCAGAAGTGATTTACTATTGTAAATATAGAAAACATTACAACTAAGAAAACATGTTGTAAATATATAGGAAACATAAGAAAGGGTTGAGAAGCCCAACTAAAGCCCATAAGTGAATCCCTCCGATTTTATGTCTACCTAGGGATTTTATAAGACCAGATGGATATTTCTCTTACTAGGAATTTGACATTATTGAACTGAATGTCTGAGACAACATAGGGTTAAGTTGTTTATTACTTAAAAAGAGAATTTCAGCAAGATACAACAACAAAGCTCATCTACTTGGGAAGACTTGCGAAAGAGTTTTCTTTCAAGTGCTAATATTTGGCAACAAGAATCAACAGAAAAACCGAAAGTTTTGTGAAGATTATTAACTTCAACCTTTTAAAAGGCTGATGAGTAGTTTCTCAACAAGTACCGCAATAATGCATAAAAGGGGCTGTTCAACGCTGGAGTTGCTTGATGTGTCCGATCTGTTTGCCTGGATTCAAACCTTTTGGACAGACACGAGCATAGTTCAAGATTGTATGGCAACGGTAAAGCTTGAACTCGTCGTTAGTAGCCTCAAGTCTTTCCTTATAGAAGATGGAGAGACAAAATGAAAAATCACACTAGAAGATGGATTAAAAATGAGACTAAAACAAGGGGGATTTCATTAGCAACCTGATATCAGTAAGCCTGTCAACAATCGGATTGATCACAAATCACAATAGCTCTCTGCTGCTGCGTTTCAAGGAGACGGCTCCCTTCCCGATGTGCTAACAAATAAGAAGTCATTACAAACAGGAAGCATCATTCAAAAACTCATGTATGTTTCTTGTATCTTCTGTAACTCTTGATTTTTACATTAGATAAAAAATGAAAATTGTAAAGTAAATTTTCCACAAGAGAGATAGAGACAAAAGACACAAAACTATCTGCATGATGTGAATATGCAGATTTGCTGTTCTATCTGCCACTTTCGAGGAGCCCTATAAAATGCAATGTGTATTGTATATTACATCACAAGTCTGGTTTTTCTAGTTATTTTACCAATCCATTGAAGTATATAAAATACGTTTTATAGCAGCATGTCACAACAAGATATCGTTTGATGTTGACCAAAAATCTCTGCCATTGTATAAGCCACTAAGCAATCAACAATAGACACATGAAACATATGACAACTTTTAGTTCTTTGATCTTAGAGTCTGAGTGATTCAAATAAACAATAATCAGCTGATCCAGATCTGGATATGCATATTGCAAACATCAATGCCTAGTAGAACCATAGAGCATGCTGGCTTCAGTCAATTCCATTCTACTCGCATACCAGCTAAGAGTAATGAGATAAATAGTGCAATCTAATATGATATCTTCATCATATATAAATTCAAAAAAAAAAGAAGTTGTGATTCCTATTAACATTCTTGTTACCATTAATTTTTAGTTAAAATTTATTAATATGCTTTCTTTTGCCAGGTTTTGTCGTCACGATTTCGACTTATAGCTCACAAGTAGAATTAAAGAAAGAAAATGTTTATAACAACAAAACCATATTACACATGGTGGCAACACAAAGGTCTTCCTTGACTCAAAAGGTTTTTATAGGTTTTCACTAGAAAACTCTCCACCTCTGAGCTCCCATGAAACCTCTAAATCCTAGTCTTTTTGGGTGGGCTTCAAATTTACAAACTCAAAAGCCAAAACAATAGGTTAAATCTTATACATATACTTTTTTTTTATCATTCCATATCAAACATTTTGGAATTTTTAGGTGTTTAAAAAGGCAAAAAGGAGTAGTAGTTGGGAACCTGTGATGATTTTTAACGATGGAATCATCATGGGTTCTGAGTATCAGTTTGGATCTCATGAGCCAACTCTCTGGTTAAAGAATCAGCTCTATCGTCGTGTCCTCCAGCAAATGTGTAGACTTTGAATGCAAACTGAAAGGACCTCCACAGCATTTTAGCGCATCCTACTGTCTTCTTCAAACTCGGCTTTGCATCAGGTGACACAAGCTTTTCATCTCTCTTTTCCTGTGATTTTGAGGTTAGATTTTGGTTTAAAAATACTTAAAAATAAAAGTTTCATATTTGTTTAGCTGTTAATTACCTTCAATGCGAGTTCCATGCAGCTTGATGAGATATCAACCATTGTCTCTTTGATCTGAATAAGTATATTGAAGTCAAAGTGGATATTGTGGCTCTGGAATTTCTTAGCTTCTTCATCTTTGGTTCGGTCCAGCGTGTCGATGTCTCCTTTTATCTGTTTATTTTTGGATCTTTTTAAGTGACATGTTGTTAAAACGGTTTGACATTAAGTAAAGTAGTTTACCTTTGTGAAGTAACGTTCTACTTTATCAAGAAGCTGAACCAAAGGAGGTTCTATCTTCCAGTTCTGTAACTCGCTGATCACACCGTGCAGCTTAGTGTACAATGCAGCAGCCATTCTTATTGCTTCCAGTTTCTTCTGAGGAAACCCTTCGCATCGCGCAAGAACCTAATAGTTTCAAAACATATCAAGAATCACAGAGAAAAAACAGAGGACATATAATAAGATGTTTGAAATATTGCTGACCTGTGTCTCATCAGTTAGTTTTTCAAGAACGGATTCGACACGGCGGTGGAAGCTAAGAAGCTCAGTCATGTCTTTAGTCTGGAACTTAGTGATCTCAACCTTCAGCTCATTGATTGATTTCATGTATTTAGCAACATCTTCTTGAATCTGCTGAAAATATGCAGACTTCTTTGTGATTTCAGCAAGAGCGTCAGCCATTCCTTGCTTTCCACCGGCTGGTGCGCTTCCGACTCCGGCTTTTCTTCCTCCTCCGCCGCCTTTCTTCGCCTCGGGATCACGACCTTCTACTTTCCCTTTAAGGATTCTGTATAGGTTCCCTAACTGGGTGGACCTTTTCAGTTTCGTAGCTGCTTTCTTGGGCCGCAAGCTTCTTGCTGCTCCTGGAGGTGGCGGTGGACCAGCTGCTCCTGGTGGTGGCGGTGGACCAGCTGCTCCCATTCGAGGTGGTGGAGGAGGCGGTCCTGCTCCATTGGCCATAGGAGGTGGTGGCGGAGGTGGTGCTGCTCCCTTTGCCATAGGAGGGGGTGGTGGAGGTGGTGCTGCTCCATTAGCTTGAGGCATAGGAGGTGGTGGGGGAGGCGGTGGTCGACCGCCTGACATAGGCATTGGTGGTGCTGGTGGTGCTCTGTTTTGCATCGGTGGAGGAGGAGGTGGTGGTGGTGCAGCTGCAGTCCCTGGAGGTGGGGGAGGTGGTGGTGGCGCCACTGCAGTTCTTGGAAGTGAAGGCGGTGGTTGTGGGGCCGCCACAGCTCCTGGAGGAGGAGGAGGCGGTGGTGGTGGAATAGTATCTTGTAAAGGCATAATGGAAGGTGGAGATGGTGGCAGTGGCGGAGGAGGTGGGATTGATGATAAGGTTACCACATTAGCCTTTGCAATCAGCGGTGGTGACGGAGGAGGAGGAGGTGGCGGCGGTTGAGAAGCTAAGGATAATGATTTTGTAGTGCATAGAGGAGGAGGAGGAGGAGGAGGAGGAGGAGGAGGAGGTGGTGGTGACAAAGATGCTGGTGCAAGTTCAGATTGTACTGAAGCATTGAGTTTGGATTCAGATGTTGAATCCAATGGAGATACTTTCATGATTGTATCTTCTTGCTCATCAAGAACAACAGATTCTTCTGTCTCCATCTTCACATCAATGCTCTCTACATCATTCATCTTCGGCTTGTTCTCTTCAACAACATTAATCACTTCTTCTCCATTGCTTTGGTTAGGTTCCTGAGCTTCTTTTTGTGACAAAATGTGAATAGCGAGTCGCTTAACATCGATAGGACTAAGCTTCTCAAGTGCCTGAACTCTCATATTCCACAGAAGATGTGATGCAGAGTTTGCAAAGTCTCCAAGTTTACTCGGCGAACCCATCATCATTGGTTCTGGAAGAACCGACCTTGGCGTGATTGGTGAGCCGCAAAACGAGCTTCTGCTGTCGGAGAATGAATCAGATGGAGATAAAACTCGACTGCTCGATGTTTTAGCAGTCCTTGGACTAACCAACTCTTTCTTATCTTCTACTTCATCAATCTCCATCATATCAAACCTCTCTTTAGACATCTTGATTAGTCCATCTAATGCTGCTAACACCTTTTCCACTGCAAATGAAACATAACATTTAAAGAGTTCGAAATTTTAAGATCTTGAAATGATTTTCATGTGAAGGTAACGTTTTTTGTTACCTAGTCGATCAGACTGATTCTTCCCAACGCTGCTACTCCAATACTTGGATTTAGCTATCCAGTCCGGGTTATCGATCCATGAGTCTCCAATGGATTTCAAAGCATTGAAGAAATGGTCAAGAACCTGTCGGAAAAAAAACATTTTATCATATTCAAGTTATCTGAACTCAGGGCATAGAAAGATATATACTGAGATAATGTTTTTATTTTTATTTGAATGAATGTAAAATTTATTCAAACAAAATCTGTTACATCAAGTACATCTATTGAATACCTTATCGACATTTGCACGTCTAATTTCCGAGATATGTGAGCTGTGGATAATCTCAGGACAAAGATTTTGAAGATCTTTCATTGTATGCATAACCATCTATCAACAAAAAAAAAAATGACGTGAGTACAAAACATATACATGATTAATAAAAAGGATAACTAACTTTGTGGTGTACTCACATCGGTTATTGAAGGAGAACCCTCGAGAGGAGGAAGGTCAATGATGTCTCTAAAGGTAACGATCTTCCTGCGAAGCTCGACCATAAGAATAAAGTTTCCTGTCCATTTAGGCGAGCTGGTTGTCTTTGGGCTCTTAGCTTCTCTAATAGAGACATTCTTGAGGATGCCCATAGGCGAAGAAACACGTCTCGATGATGATGATAGTTGGCTCCCGGATAGTATTGTCTTAGATGATCTAATCGGTATAGGTGAAGAAGGTTTTGGTGAAGATGAAACTTTAGGTGAAGAAGAAGATTTGTCATCCTTCTTGTTAATCTTGCTAACTTTAGGTGATGCTTGGCTTTTTACTGGCTGAAAATTGTTGTTATGAAAAATTGTTAGTTACTTTATGTTTCATCATTATGTAACGAAAAGATACCAGATCTGATGATCTAAAATGAACAAGATGAAGGGTTTATGAGAATACTGGTGTATGTAATATAACTCAAGAGACAAGAAACTTATTGCACAAGAGTTTCCTATAAATTATTTGTATGATTTCCTGAATATATGATAGGGTTTTGTGGATATGAATAATAAAAATTAATCAAGAGAACTATAGCATAAAATCAATCAAGAAAAAAAGAACAATTTTACCTGTAACTTGCTCGATGATTTACGACCGAACAACATTGTTTGGATATCCAAACAGCCTCCGGCTGTCATAACTTGCCGGCAACTCCAACTTTATAATGTAAGAAAAAACTATATTTTTTGGGTGTTTCTGTTGAAATTTTCAAAATAAAATATGTTTATTTACAGACTATTCAAAGCCTTACAGCTGAAGAAATTAATAAAGAACAACATCAGAATCGTGCAGGGCAGGTTTAATTAGGGTTTGAGATTCAATTCAAGAGAGACTTGTTGGCTGTGGGACTTATGGAACTTTCTCAAAGAGAGAGCCAAAGGAAAACAAATGTTGAATCGGTCTTATTTAAGGGCAAATCTTCTCTAACCCCTTCCTAAACCTGTGTTCTTTTTTTAGTTTGTTTCTTTTCTGTTTTTTTCCCTCTTATCTGTGTGATTACTAATTATATATTTTATCGGAAAAGTAGTTAAAAATGATTGAATTCCTTTAGCCATTCTGTTTTTCTGGAAGGACTAAAACAGTTCTATTCTGATGAATTGTAACAGGAAACAAAGTATTATTTTGTTTCAAGTAACGCAAAAAGAAAACAAACCTTCAATGTATGACCTGCACAATCTGTGGGTACTTCAATAATTAAAAAGGATAATCAGTGGTTTTGAGGGAACTTTGGCCCCAATACGGATCCGGATTTGAATCCCGCTGATCACTGTCGATTAAAATGGGGTGAAAAAGGCGGTCTTCCAGGATGCTTTCTGCATAGATGTACTTAGGCGATAGTCGGATTTCTTCCAGGATGTCCGATTTATCTGGATTATCAAAAAAATAAAAAATAAAAAATAAAAAATAAAAAATAAAAAGGATTTTCTTAACCGATATATTATTGTACATGTAAGACATTAAACATTATCACATACCTCTCAACACGATTTCCAGCTATAGTGATGGTGAGCTTTTTGCTTACAAACTAAAATCAGTATCCCTCAGATATAATATAATCAGTATCACGATTTCCAGCTATATATATATATGTTTTTTTTCCGAAAGTGCTAATATATAAAATTCACTTCCCTCACAAAAAATATATATATAGTATGAATGTATAAAAAAGGTAAGAAATCTAACTATAAAGCAGATATATTACCATACACTTTTTTATATATATATTATTACTATATATTGTACATACAGTTGTAAACATTATCTATGAAAGTTGTTTCTTTCTGATTTAGAAGCTATTAGGTGATTTTCCCGTGTTCATGCACGAACATAAATATTTATAAAATAAATATATTATAATAATTGCTTGATATTTATTTTAAATTTTAAATTATTTTATAATTTGTAGGCATAATTTATATTAATAATATTATGTTAATTTAATTAGATATGTTATATTTCGTCAGTTTTATTGTTTTTACGGTTGATTTAGTTATCATTTGGATATATTAGATTTTATCTATTTCTCTGAATTCAACTATAATATCTTTCTTCTAAATATATTAAGTTTTTGATTAATTGTCTTATTTGTATTTATGCCGGTTGTTATCTTAGAAATATAAGTATATCTAGTAAGATTATGTATAACTTAAAAAAATTTGTGCTTAGAAAAATAAAAATAAAAACAAAACTGTCTCATTCTAAATTACATACATAAGTAACTAATAAATTTTTGGAAGCTTATGAACACATAGCAATATTTTCAATATTTAGATTTATTGGATGGTAAACTGAAAGTTATTTTAAATAATTTTAAAAAATCAGGATTATGATTTGCTTAAGTATTTTGATTATGGTTATATTAAGTTCTACAAACATAAAAACAGAAAATTAAAAATCAAAAGAGTTATTAAGAAAACATATAATTTAACTATTAAAATATAATATATCTACTTCATTAATTTGTATCATGTTATGATATTTTAAAATAATTGTAGTTATTTGATCAAAAAATTTTATTCTTAAAATTTATTTTTAGTTTTGTTTTTAATCTCTCCTAAAATATGCAATAAAAATGTTACTGTTTTTAAGAAATTATATTATATAATTAAAATATAATTTATATTTTTTTGCTGTAATTGTAAGATATTATAATCAAATAAATATACTAAAAAAATATTTCAAGAATGCTTATTATGGAAACAAATTTCAATTAAACATATATCAGTTTATGGTACTTAATTGTTTTATGTAATCATCTAATAAAATAGATAAATATATTGAAAAAAACTAATTAATTTGAAAATATATATATATATATATATATATATATATATATATATATTTATTTTTTAAAATTATTTTTTGTAAAGAAAAAAATATTTCTTTTTCTAATATCAATATTAGTTGTGTGAACTTTTTTCATGGAATCAAATTATATACAAATATTGTTTTTCATCTAAGAAGATATAGATATAAAGTATTTTATTACTTCAAAAGTATATTTTATGTTATTTAATATATATATATATATTTAAATTAAGTATTACTATTTTGTGTACTTTACTTTTTTATGAAACTATATTTATATATATTTATATATACTTATATTTTCGTTTTTAAATAGTTTTTTTAAATTTTATAAATGTTTCCTTTTTATTTTTTCCTGTTAACTGGAAATTTTTTAAAAGGAAATAATAATATTTAAATGTATTTTTAAAATTTATTAAGGGTATTATAGTAATCATACAGCGTGAAAGTTAACGTGAGCGCGACACATAAGAAACTGACGTCTCAAATAATATTATAGAGATATATAAAATCTAAATACTATTTGAGTCATGAAGTTGGTAGACTGAAACAACTAAGCTATAACAATTTTTAAGCCAGAAAAACTATAAGAATTTCAAATTTTTTGTACATAAAAAGTGTCGAAATAGTAATTAATTTTTTTCTCAACAAGACCAAAGGGATATATGTATAGTACTGTATCGTCAACCATATATATATTTATACAATTTAAAATTAACTTGGTTGATAACTCAGAATTTTAAAGATTAAAACAACGTTTCACATATTCACCAAATTGCAATAACAATCACATGATTTAGTCCACAAGTATCAAGTGTCGTACAACGATTTTGAGAGAATATATTCCGTTTGTTACATAATAAATGTCACATTAATTTTTTTGCAAAAAATATTATTTTACAATTTCAATATAAATTTTATTTATTAAATCTATTTTTATATTTTTGAATAACCAATATAATTTTATTTAAATCATTTTCATTTAATTAATCATATATTAAATAGATATATATATTAGTCTTCTATAATTTTTTTTTATCTCCATAAAAAATACTAAAGTCATACTTGTTTAGAAACATCTATCTATCTAAGCTAGGCTTTTCCCTCTTTTGCTTTAGCCACGTCACTAAATAGATGTTTCAGGATGTGACACGTGTGTTAAAATGTTAATGGGTTTTAACATCTCTTTGATTTGTGGGTTACGAATCATATTATTAGGCTTAACAGACTAAACATAAAATAATATAAAGGTAAGAAAAAAAGATGCGATGCCCCGCATCTCCTTCGAAACATAGAATAAAGAGAGAACTAGGGAAATAGCCATAATGGAGGCTCTAATTAGTGGTTTGACCATAATGGGACATTTGGGGATGAAAACATACATTTTATTTGGTTTTGGACAAAAATGTTCTTGGTAACTGACACACTTTTCTGATAGTTATAGAGAAGTGATAGTCCTATTACCTATACCTACATCACTTTTGTCCACATGTTTGCTAGATTTTTTAAAGGCTAACAATATTGAATAATGATATTTTTGAAAATATAATATCAAAATATTTTAATAGATAAAATAATTTAACATTTGATATGATTGAAAACATAAATTACAATTGATTGCAAGATCTCAACATCTCTAAAATCTACAATTTGTTATAAATTCAATATTAAAGGTATTTGTTAACCGTTAACACAACTGTTAACATTCATAAAATTTATTAACAGTTAATGTATCTGTTAATAATCACCATTGTCGATTGTTAACAAAGTTGTTAACGGTTAACAAATAATGTAGATGTTAACAGAGGTTTTAGCTGTTAACAAATACATGTTTCAGATGTTAACAGAGGTGTTAGTTGTTAACAAGTATACGTATCAGAGATATTAACAGAAGTGTTAGATATTTATAAAAGTTATATATCTTAATAAAGGTGTTATGTATTAGTTGTTAACAAATAAGTATCACTGAATTTATATTTTCCAATCACATTGAGTAATTTTAAAATTAGAAATTATTATTTAAGAAGCAAAGTGAACTCAAAATAAAAAATATTTAACATATTTATTTTGCATGTATATTTATTTTACATAGTTAGGAGAGAATGTTTTTAGTGAAAATTAGAAGAAAAAAAACTGACACACCCACATGCATGAAGGAGAGAGAATGAAGGGCATTTTTCGTCATAGGAAATTAATCAGTTCCATCATGGGTAAATCACTAATATAAACCCCATTTGGGGTGTCTCAGCAAATTATCTCTAGAATAAATGCATTCTAATGTAAATTTCTGAACTGTGCAGCATTATCAACATGCCTGCATCAAAATGAGAACTTTTCAATTCTTATTATGCTTCTTGGAAGCCTGTGAGAAAGCAAGAAAAGTAAGATTTAAATCCTTTTAACCAGCTTGCTTTGCGATGTAAAAAGCAGTGTCTAAAACTGGTTTAAGAGCATCACCGACCACTTAAAATACACGCTGCGTTGCTTCAAAAACACTAAATCAGCTTCTTGAACTACGTCTTTTCTCTACCTAATAAGCCAAATAATTCGTCAGCAAAAGATTTCAAAAGAGAAGTTAAATAAAAATTTCTACAAAGATGTTGAATAAAACCAAGTGAATTTAATACAAAAACACGAGAAACCTAACAGAAAACGCTGCAAATCGACAGATATATAGCTTATTAAACAACCAAATTATTAGGAAGAGAAAATCAAGATATATAGAGCTTTAGCCCAAATTTACGTTCTGGGATGTATGCAATCTCCTCAGATTTTCTATAACTATTTACCCTCTATATGATAAAGGGCTACACACATGAAAACCTTAACAAAACAGACAATTAAGTAACAGACAAGCATATGAAAACATTTAACCAGTTTAAAAAGTCGTTACAAACACACGGTAACTTATCAAATTTTTTTTTTTAGATTTTCTATTGAAAGCAAGAATAAACGATTGCTTACAGAAGCTAAGAAAGAGCAAGCCACCAAGTCAGAGCAGTTACTGCAACAAGAACTAGGGTCAAGGAAGACCACCTACGCCAGATCCGCTTCAGAATGCGCAAACATAGACTGGAAACCGCCTGTGGACTAAGACAAAGACGATTACCGTCCAATTGACACGATCTACAGGATGCCCGCTCGAGCACATCAACTCTGATAACACACCAAAACTCCACAGATCTTTGATAGAGACAACAACATAAAACACCATGAGACGGAGGAAACAGAGAAATCGGTAGAAGAAGTAGAGATGAGAGACCCCGGAGCACCTATCCTTCCCATCCAAAAAGAAAACTTGCTTTGGAAAAGGTTAAACGGCTGCAAAAAAATCAACAGTTCAAACATACAAAAAAAAAACAGGCCCATGTAACAAAAGCCTAATTAAAAACCAAAGTCAACAAAATTTTAAGAAATCGTCAATATCGATTTTCCCACAATTGGATTTTTATTGTCATGTAACCATACATTTTAATATTTATTTTAGTACTTATATTTATGTCTGCATATTAAATATTTGAAATAAATACGAATAAAAGAATAAAAAATTATTATTTTTTACTACTAATAGAATTAGTAAACTCAGTTTTACAAATATAATTGTAATTTATATATTTAAAAATCTTATATTTTAAAACATCTTTAATTCGGTGACAAATGTCATCATCTTCTACATGTATACACCATATCATTATACTATTTATTTTACATAATTTAAGTATATAAATACATGAGAAAATTTCACTTTTATCTTTTATTTGATATTATTATTCATGTTTATCCTCTCTAAATAGATAGTTTCAAAATTACTTAAATAATGAGAATTCATCAAGGAGGCAAAAGATATTTATACCTATTGAAAATAATTAATCATTTAAATAAATAAATAAAAATATAAAAAAGAAAAAGAAAATATGTTTTTAAGTTTTCAAATTATAACTTTTCAAATTTAAAAAATTTAGACACTTTTTAGAAAATTGTTATTAATTTTATTTTTGAAATTTGCGAATATTTTTTTAAACTATTTATACATTTTTATGTTATTTTTATTTTAATTTTTTTTATTTTTATTAAAATTCTAGACCTTATGCTCAAAAACCACACCCCTCAAATCTAAACCCTAAATATAAATTAGTTAACTCTAGGATTATAAATGTCTATTTACATCTTTATAAGATTAAGGAAAGAAAAAAGTGGTTATAAGAAAATGGTAGTTTAGATAATTTCCCTAAATACATGCAAATAGATTTGAAAAGCTAATCAAATATTGTTTTATAACTTTTATTAATAATAATATAATATATGTCAATTAACTGAAAATTACAAATGGTCATTTTCCATTTCACTATCATATATTAAAAATAATTTATCAAAATAATATAGTAATTACATGTACTAATATATTTACTTTCTAATATTTTAAGCATACAAACTTCCGATTCAAAACAATAAATCTGATTACATAAATATTAATTAATCAAAAATATAATATAAATACTTTAGACTGTTATATATAAATAATTTATTTTAAATGAAATCAGAATATATAGTAAAACAATTTAGATAAAATATAATAATTTAACTATATATATAATAATGTGTAAGAACTATACTATGCTAATTTGTAAGTACCATTATTTTACAATTTATAATCATAAAGATTATATGATTTAATATTTACACTTAAATAAAAATTTATAATTATAAATAGTAATGATCACTATTATTTTTTAGCTAAATTAACTAAGTTTATTTCCGTTAGAAAGGATCAAATTTCAAAGTAATAAAACATATCACTTTACTAAACTCATCGATCAAATTTTAAAAGTAAAATCTAACTATTACTATATTTAAACGAAAAGAAACACTAAAGGAAATCAAATTAATAATCCTTTATAAAAAATTAATAATTAATAAGTTTACGATTTTTAAAATAAGTAGTCAAATAAATAGATAAGTTATTTTCATGAATAATGAAAACAATTTTAATTTTAATTTTATTTAAGAATATGTTACATTTTAAATAATATTTTATTTGTTTATTATAAAGAAAACGTTTTCTCAATACTGAGACTGCCACGTCAGTAAATAGGCTCACCAGAATGCGACACGTGACTTGGTCATAATTTATCAAATGATAAAATTTATAGTTTTTATTTGCAAATATACGTATAACTTTAAAATTTTAAAGAATTTATATATGATTTTTTTAATCAATATTATTATCTATATTCATGTATTTTAGTATTTGTTTTAATATATATAAATTGATTTTAAATAAATATTTAATTTATATATAATTTCTTATTTTACATAAATAAAATACATCATAATTTATCAAAAAGTTACCGAAATCAACCTCAATTGTTGATGATATCAATTATTAACTTTCTATAAAACAACTACAATAGCTTTCACAAAGAATTCTCACAAAAATGCATACAATGGTTTTGGAAATATGAATCTCATCTTCTTTTGACCAAATCTGATTGATTTATTATATTTTATAGTGTTATTAAACTGAAAACACTATAAGACTTTACAATTTAGGATTACAAGAGCAAAATACTAAGAATTTAATAATTTTAGTTATATAGTTGAAATTTGTGTAGACAACAAAATCATATTCACACTCAATCTAACATAAAATGAAATTTATATAAATTTATAGATTTTATTAAAACCGATCCATCAAATCCTGCCCGTACGGCGGATCTACCCTAGTATATAATATATAATAGTACATTTTCATTTTTTCCTAGGGCGTCTACATCAGTAGTTATTTGAAGATAACCGTGATCCAATACTCTTCATACGGATAGTTGAATTTTTTTATTCGATTCGGTCTATTACTTTATGAATATTCTGTGTTCCAGATATCCAGAAAAAATCAGTAATCCTTTTACCGGATATCCGATTCGATCCACAAAAAAAAAAAATTTGAGAAAATAAAACAAAGAAACAAAATTTTACTATAAAAATAATATTTTGACTACAATTTTGTTTTATAAAAAATACATTGTTAAAAATATTTAAAAGCATAACTAATTAATTTAATGAATAAAAATATTATAAAACTTAT
The DNA here is from genome assembly GCA_932364175.1 of Eruca vesicaria subsp. sativa. Classification (NCBI taxonomy): domain Eukaryota; kingdom Viridiplantae; phylum Streptophyta; class Magnoliopsida; order Brassicales; family Brassicaceae; genus Eruca; species Eruca vesicaria. The sequence goes on from CAKOAT010532932.1 coordinate 144,703, forward strand.
ATAAAGCTATACAAGTTATATAATTTATGTATATAGTTTTAATTTGAATATGTATATGTATATACATATACATATTCGGTCTATTATTTATATGTATATAATAGACCAAATCAGATATTTGTTTTTAATTTGAATATTTGTTATTTACTTTGTCTTTAACGGATATTAATTTTGGTATTTTCTTTGATTCGTAATATTACAGTTATCCAGATCAAATCAAATCAAATTTTATGAATAGTTTGTCCACCCCTACTTCCTTTAACTCTTATGTTTCGATATATTGGGCCCATATATTATTTGTCTTCTGATTTGATTTATCTGATATACATACCATTTGCTACAAGTCCACAAACAAACTCAAAAAATCTATAAGCCCATTGTAAAAAGCCTTCTTATTAGTAAAGGTAGACGATCTATTTACCCATGAGAACTATCATATAACATCAGATTCCTATTGAACTATGACTTCATGCTAGATCTCTATGGATTTATAATTGCAAACATATTTCTCTCTGAATCAATACTTCAAAACTTAATTATCCACATACGATAGTTTTAATTGACTTATTCCTAGCCAAACATCTTAAAATCACTTAACCAGACCAAAATTCAATTTTGTATGTTTTTTATCAGTTTCCATTGGTGATGTATTTTTTTTAATAAATAAACAGAATCTTCTTCTGTTGTAAAATAAACTCATTAAAATGTTTACATAAGAATGTTTACAATGATTTAGGTGGAATTTAATGGGTTTATTTTACAAAAAAAAAAAAGATTTTGTTTTGTTCATTAGAAAACAAAAGATACATCACCAATGGAAACTGATAAAAAATTATATAAATTTTGGATTTTGGTTTGGTTTACTTGATTTTAAGATGTTTGATTAAGAATAAACCATTTAAACCCAATTAAAACCATCATATATAGATAATTAAGTTTTGAAGTATTGATTTGGGGAGAAATATGTTTACAATTTTTCAATTTGTGGAGATTTAGCATGAGGTCATAGTTTTGTGGAGATCTGATGCTTTTTTTTGGGCAACAAATAGATTCATAACTCTAAACGTAGTCAATACAAGGAAGAGATAGAGTTGTAGAGAGCGGCTTTTGCAAGAGAATCTGCAACAGTATTGTTCTCTCGGCCGACAAAAGAAACAAAGAACGACATAAAAGTAGAAGATAGAAACTCGATATCCATGAGAACCCCAAAAAACTCCACCGGATAAATCTTCGAGTTGATAGCTCTAACGAGCTCCTGGGAGTCGGTTTTGAACCAGACGTCAAGAAGTGATCTGCGCTATGATAGTTCTCATGGATACATAGATCTTCTACCCTATTAATAGTGTATTCCAAAGAAATCATCGTTGACAAAAAAAATCCCAAAGAAATCCAAACTCTACGTTTTAGGTTTAATAAAGCCGTCTCTATCTTCAACGTCCAACATATTTGTCTCCGCCATTGTTAGTAAAAAAACTTTTTCTATCGACTTTTGATCTTCCTTATCAACTCTGCCTCTTGCTTACCCTCCATTGAACCTTTCTCTCTTAACATATTCATTGAATCTTCAGTTTACATTGAATTCATTACCTCCCACAAACTCTCGGTTTCTTACTTTTACAATCGAACCTTCATGCATGCTACTTCATACACCTGATCAAATCCTATAAATACCCTACACCTCTTTCGAAATCCGACTAAATACACCATCACCATCTTTATTTGGTACCAACGAAAAAAAAAATTACGAAATGTTCAACCAGTTTTCCGAATCATTAGTCGTCGCTGCCGCTCTTTCATCTCCTCCTACATTCTTTACCTCTCGGGAGCAAAACAGCAGCCATGGCGGAACATGTTACTCAATCGTCTTTCACTTTAGAATACTCTTCTTAGTGGCAGCCCAGTTGATTTAAGCGCATGCATTGGTGTTGTTGTGCTTCTGGGTTCGATCCAACGTGGATGGGATGATTTACGCCATAGACCTTGTCCCCATGGTATTAGTGTCCACCGGATCCTGGACCTGGCAGATTATGGACCTTGTCCCCAATACCTCTAGATTAAAAATAAAATTGTTCAACCAACTATCCCACATATAAACTAATAACAAAACTCTATTTTTCAGGGATTATTAAATAAGATGAAAACGGGGACAACAATGCGTTACCTCAACAGTAACAAAACAAATAGGTCAGGATTCCCAACAATTATACTCAAGAGACTATTCAAACGGCCAAACAAATATAAACAGACGTGCACCGCAGGTTGAAAACGGAGACACAACGGAGCACCACCTCACAAAGGAATCCCACCAAAAAAGTTCCAGCTCCCTCATGGGCTAAATATGGTCCAAGCCATTTCAATTATATACTCTCTGGACTTTTAATATTTTATTATTCAAAATCCGTTATGGCCCTTCAACAGAAAAATATAAGTTTGAAATTATAATCCCCTTGAAGATATGAAAATTCATGCCATTTCAATACCACCTACAAAAATACAATTCATATCAACTACTATTCCAACACATAACAACCACAATACCAAAACAGTAAACATCGTCTTCAATCCCAGCCTCAGAACTCTTAATACACAAATCTCAGCATAACAACTTCAAATTAGGAACACCAACTACACAAACGTGGACTCCTCCTTCTCAGATACATTTCAGATATAGACCATTGAAACATCAACGTCCACAACCCCGCGCTTGGTGGGAGTCCGTCCCTAGTTAAACTAAAATGACAGTTTAAAATGATGTAAATATGATTGACGAAAGTGTTAGATTTTAGTTTATTTTGGAGGGAATCAATAATATTTCATATCAGAGAATAGTTTAATTTTTCTTTCTCTATCAATTTATATTATTTTATTCTTTTCACCAAAACTTTTTTTTTCAGAAACTAAACAATACTTAAACAATTAAAAGATTTAAATTGTCATAAGAATTCAAAGTGAGATTTAAATAATGGTTTAAATCCTGAAAACATGATACATCATTGTTTAGAACGTAGAAATCTATATTATAATGATTCAGTTTAAAGGCTCCTTAAGGTGTCCACATAGGCAGATTGTGGGTCCCAGATTTTTATATTAAAATAGATAGTTTTTTTTAAAATGGCTACAAACAAAGAATATCAGTTTAGCCAAGTGGTCTAAGACCCCATGTTTGGTCACCAAGGACATGAGTTCAATTCCCACTGCTCTCATGCATAAACCAATTACTGTCATCATCATAAAAATGTTTTTTAAACACACATAGTCTTGGTAAGATGGTCACAAACAATGAAATACACTTTAGCCAAGTGGTATAAGGTGTCTAATTAAGTATGCAAGATTGTGGGTTCAAACCACGCAGCTATCATGTATTTTTGATTTTTTTATTTAGGTTATTATCCTACGGGCTTTTTGTTTATAAGGTTCATATGTTTTTTTTGGGTTTATTGTTTTAAAGATCAAAATAGTTGTATAAACCCTAAACGTTAATAAGTTCAAACCCAAAATAGTTAAAAATAAATCCAAAAACAAAAAAACAAAAAAAAAACAAGTCTCCTATTATAATATAGCTCAATCCAAAAATAATAAAAAATAATCCAAAAACAAACAGACAAAAAAAAAACACAAAAAGTGAATTCCACGCAGGTGCATACGTGGATGGCTTAATGAAGGTTGAATAATATAGATTAGAAGCTCAAAAAGTTAAATCATTGCACATATTTCCTAATATATATTTTCAAAAAATTTGTATGTGAGATAAAATAAAATAAAACAACAAAAATTAATTATTTTTGTTATTATTAAATGAATATATAATTTCTCTTACATTTTAATAACTACTATAATTTCCTTGAAAACATTCCTCACCACCGATTCCAGACTCAGGCGAATGGATTCCCACAGTTGATGACGCCGTAGATAAAAATGCCACATCATTTATGAACAAAACTCAAACTTACAAAAACCATATATAAAAGCCTATCTAATGAAACTTAAACAACGAATATTAACTTAATTAAGGTTATTTTCAAATTGATAAATCGTTTAATACAAATATAAATACTATAAATATATAATTATATCAAGTTTTGATCTACGATATAAAAACTATTTACACCAAAAAAAAACACACCTACTTTTACACACTAAAAACTATATTATAGCCTAACTATTCCTATAACCTTACTTCGCATATAAATAACATTTAACACATTCCTAATATTTTTCAAAAAAAAATTGTATGTGAAATAAAATAAAATAAACAACAAAATTTAAGTAAGTTATTTATTAAATGAATATGTAATTTCTCTTACATTTTAATAACTACTATAATTTCATTGAAAACATTTCTCACCAT
>CAKOAT010532932.1:149150-163331 GCA_932364175.1 Eruca vesicaria subsp. sativa
AAAAATGCCACATCATTTATGAACAAAACCGAAACTTACAAAAAACCATATATAAAAACCTATCTAATGAAACTTAAACAACGAATATTAACTTAATTAAGGTTATTTTCATATTGATAAATCGTTTAATACAAATATAAATACTATAAATATAGAATTATATCAAATTTTGACATACGATATAAAAACATGAAATTTTACATTTCATTATTAATTGGTGTCATTAGAAGAATCCACTAAACCAACAATCGAAAAAAATACACGCAAACATAATGATTCCGGCCCCGCGCTTGCGCAGAGAATATGCAACTAGTGTAGTATATACTATAGCGTCTTCCTTATATAAGACAAAATTCAGACCCGCTAAAATGCAAACTTTAAAGCAAACAGAAAGTGCTTAATGAAACTGTTATCCGTAGAAGGATGAAATGCTTACACATTATCAAATTTCAAATTATGTATTTTACAAATATATATTTCTTTTCTTCAAGATTTTCTTTTTAAAAGTATGCTAATGCATAGCCTATATTATTTTGGTTGCATCTAATGACATATGTTTTATTTAGCTACAAATCTCTGCATTATATATATATATATATATGTATATATATAAATTTCTATAAATTAATAATGCTGGGACTACATCAAAATTTTATTTTTTTCTTAACTTAGAGAGATATTAATTTATCAATATAATAATCGAACCAAAAAAACTCAATTTGGGACTGTAAAATTATATTCATTTATCGAGTATTAATTTATAGAGATTTTATTGTATGCGAGAAAAATATTACCTTTGTCAACTAGTAGTTTGACGATATCTTTTTAGTTGTTTTCTAAGACAAATATATAAGCTTTTATGCTTGATTCTAGTCAAACTTTACAGATCGAAACGGCACAAGAAATAATTCATGCATTCAACTTTTATTCTTACGACTTACTAAAAAAATCTTTCATTCTTACGAAAAGTATTTAAATTTCCGTAGGTGGACCATTCAAATAGTTATGCGCGTTGTGGTTAGTCCGTATAAAATGATGAGTATTTAAATAAAACTAGATTTTGACCGTATAAAATGGTTAGTCTGCTCTTGAGAAGCACAGATTTTGTTTAAGTTGTAACAAAATGTATAAAATGATCTGATTTCTATTATATGATAGTTTTATATGTGAAATTTGATGTATATTTAACGTTTTAGTAGAGTCTTTTCATTGAGTTTTACATAACCGAGTCAGTTTGTGGTTGAACAGAAAATCAGAAAATTAAGTGTTGTGAGAGTTTGAAGAATTAAAACACATATTAGATTGAAACCAAAATTTGATGGGTCCATGACCTATAATAAACTTGAAAAGTCAATACTATTAAAAATACCCAAAATTGTATTACAAATATGTAGTTAAATCCAATAAATATGTTAATCGAATTATATAGTTTATTTTTGTTTCGGCAATTTTGTTTTGGCCCATGCTTGAGAAATTTATAATAGGTAGGGAGACTAACTTTATACTATTAACCATAAAAAAAAATTTTAATGGTTTCCACGAGACTAAACTCTAACTTATTCTTTTGTTTTCCACCACTACACCCTATGGTTTCCAGATCACACAAGTCTTGAACTTGTCCAATAACATCTAGATAAAAATATACTCATGTTAGATAGAAACACAACAATGGAGATAATTTATAAAAATGGGAGCCAATAAGAAAATCATTAACATTTATGATTCAAAATAATATAGTTTTAAAAATAGAAGAATTGTTCCATAAATATAGGGAAGAATATTATCATTTAGGTTTTGACCCGCGCTTAAAAAAAATTATCATTTAGGTTACACTTTTACAAAATGAAGATATTTAAATCATAAATCTATACAAAACGATAAACTTACATTTGCATGACAAAGGATTAGTTCCATGGTCTCCCCTATGTCTTTCATGAAATGTCTCCATGTATGAACGATTTTGACTTGGATGCGACATGCAGTCTTCCTCGGTTTTATATCACTCAAGAAAAACAACTGCAAATTATTCACCATTTTTTTTAAGTTTTTCAATGAATGATGAATATAGTGGTTAAAAGAGCCTATATTTATAATAGGTAGGAACGATATACATTTCGGTTACGCAAATGTAGGAAATAATATTGAGACAATTTTAAAAAATATCTCTTTCGAGGAATAAGGAATATTTCTTGAAAATATTTTGAATTAGTTAAGAAGTTTAAAGTTTAACAGTCAATGGTAATACAACTACGGTAAGTTACCGAAATTTATGGAATCCAAACAAAGAATAACTAACCACGATATTGATTGTGGTTAATTTATAAACTTGTAGATGAAGCAATTCATTTATTTTAGTACGAAGATAATTAGAGAAAATAGGTTTTTTGCAATATTTTCTTAACAAAACGTATCTCATCCATTAAATGTCACCATGAGAATGATGATATATCGACATATGAAGAAAAGTTAATACGAAAATATTTGAAATTATCTTGCATATAAAAAATTATGTTATTATTTAATAAAAATCTTAATATATTATTTAAATATTTTCAAAATCAGATATCAAAGATATTACCAAGATCTTTTCTAATATTGCATTTTGACAATATATTTTAATATCTTTTTCAGTAAAATATAAATATTTATTGTTTTAATATTTATTTTAAATAATATAATGTAATTACTTTTAAATATTATTACAATTAATTTTAATTCAGTTGGATTTACTAAATAAGAAATATCATTACTACAATATTTATAAATACATATTCATATTCATAATTAAATTACTAAAATAAATAATATATATATATAATAACTTAATTAAAATTATTTTATAAACTATAAACTAAAAGAATTACATATTCATGAAAAATATATTCATAGAGTTTACAGCATACTTCAATTTATTAATGCAAAATATTAAAATATATATTAAAATAATAATAAAAAATACTTAATATAATATCTAGATTACTATATTAAAATATAATTTAGTATATTTTTATTTGATAAAAACAATATTAATTTTTGTTGATTTTAATATACAGTATATTGAATTATATATTATGATTTAGAATTACAATTTATTACAATTTATTTTATAAATATGTAAACATTTATAAGTATGAGAGCATCTGAACACCATATAATTAATTCATATTATAATAAATATTTATGTAGTCAATATATAGATTGAAACCGTGTAATATAAAGTTTATAAGACAATATAAATGTATGAAATATTATATGGAATATGATTAGAGTAATTAATGGAAAGAGAAAGAATAAATCAGATATATTTAATATGTGATATGATTTGTAACAATTGATATATATATATATATATATAGATGTAAGACCAAAAAACAAATTACCAAAATGTCATTAATGAGGGTGCACACAACTTTCATTAGTCGATTTTTCAAGAATGCATTTACTTTTAATAGTATAGATAAGCGTTGTGAACTTGCTAATTTAAAATTTTGATATGGACTGTGACATTGAGTGTATATTTATTTTCATTTTCTAGTGGAATCTACTGTCCATATTACAAAATAAAAAATCTCATAGATAACTCAAATAAATTTACAAATCAACATTCTGAGAAAAAAATTAATAATCTTGACACAAGCAAAATCAAGAAGACCAGTTCACCCCCAAACAAAGCGTTTCCGAGTCTCTCATTTGACGCAGTAGAACGACGCGTTTTGTTTCCAACGGTTTAAACTGAATCCAATGTTTTTCTTATTTCACCCTCTTACGTTGCCCTTTCACGAACCTAAGCTTGGTTCGAGGCTTTTGGAGATGCAGTCGCAGCTGATCTCTCACTGTATTTTCTTCCGTATCTCTTCTTCCTACAATCCCAAAAATCTCTATAATATTATTTGAGAAGTCAGTTTCCTACGTGTCGCGCTCACGTTCACTATCGTAATGATCGATTAAATAGATACCCTTAATGAATTATTAGATTTTAAGATTATTTTTTTTCATTTATTTTTTTTCTTTTTTCCAAATAACATATATAATAAAAAGGAAATATTTCTAAAATTTTAAAACGAAAATATATGTATATAATAGGACTTTATTAAAATGAAAAGTTCACAAAATAGTAATACCCCCATTAATATATATTTAAAATAACATAAATATATTTTTAAAATAATAAAATATATATATGTTCATGAACATCTAAAAATTTATCGGTTACACTTTATTTTCTAATATTTTTTAGAAATCAACATATAATTTGATACATATTATGAAAATACATGTATATTTAAGCAATAAATAAAACTAATTTGATATGACTTAGCTAAAATAAAGAGTAAAAAAATATTATGAAAATACATATTTAAGCGATAAATAAAACTAATTTGATATGACTTGACTAAAATAAAAAGTAATTATACTTCAATTTTAATTTAAAAATATACTCAACTCAATATACTCACAAAATGAATGACTCGACTGATCTAATTTATATCCAAAATTAAACATCTTATAATTTTATAATAATAATATATTTAATTTTATACATATAAATTAGAGATTGACTCAAAGTGTTTAAAAAAAATATTAATCAATTTATATGCATGTGACTTTAAAATATTATCATTATATTCATTTATGTAATTTTGAATCAAACACTTCAGCTTATTATTTATTTCATTTTAAGCACAATATATATTAAGTTATACATAATTTGACTAAAATATATTTACATATCTAAAGACAATAATCAACCGAAATAAGAATAAGAAAATTAATCAAAGTTTTATTCTATTTAGAATTAAAATATTATAGCTGAATTTGAAAAATATATATTATCCAATATACCAAATTGATAACCAAACCGACTATTGATAAAAAAAAAATAATTAAACCGATAATAATATATCCAAAGTCATATGTATAATTAGAATAATTTAATATTTATTAATATAATTTATACATATAAATTGCTTCAAAACTAAAACTAAAACTAATATCAATCAGTGATTATAAAATTTTACTTTTATAAATATTCATACCCGTGCATGAGCACGGGAAAATCACCTAGTTAACCCGTAAAAATTATGTTCGAATTCCGATATAGATTTCCCAAACAAATTATTAGAACCAAACCAAAACCAATATGTTCTGAACCAAACCGACTAAAAACATATAAACCCCAATGAGCTTGGTGGCAAAATCTCAAACACCTCGAAAAACCTGATTCGAATTTGAACAAGTACCCGAACACCGACCCCAAATTTAATTGTCACATAATTACCATATAAAGTTGATCTGAACTGAACCTGAAAAGTATTTGGATATAGAAGCAGTAACTTCATCAGCAAGTCACATCAGTCACTAAGCAACATTTATCCACATTGTTCAAGATCCGAATTACCTATCAAAAGTGGACTTGGTGAACCAAGAAGAGTGAAGAGGAAGAGTAATGGAGTAACCGTCTTTAGATATCCCAGAAGCCAACTTCTCCTTCTTACTGCCACAGAAAAGAGCACTAAATTTAATCTTCAAGAATCAAAACATATAGAAAAAAGAAGGGAGAAAAAAAAGAAGATCAATCAATGGTCGAGTAGTGAGACTGACCTGGTTCGAGTAAGAGTGAGTTGAAACAAAGCGGAATTGAGGATAGTTCTTGATTAAGGAGAGAGTCAAACAGTAAAGTCTTCTTCTTCTTCTTCTTCTGCTTATGATTAAGGAGAAGACATGATGGATATATGTTGACTTGAGTTTTTATTATGTTGTGTCGAGTCGGATTCGAAGCTTACGGTGACAGGAAAGGATGAGTTAAGCTTGTCACATGGAGTATTATTTAGTGGTCCACATTTTAAGGACCAGTATTCAACTAATCTCCAACGAGATCATACTGATGACTAATCTTGTCTTATATTTTCTAGTTATACGTAAGTTATGACTCAATATTCGTTTGGTCAAACAATAGTATTTAGTTTATGCTTAGGACTCGAACATAGAACAACAACTTGTTTTTAAAATATAACCTATCATCATTAGTTGATATATTTTTCATTTGAGAAAGACTATTGGTTGAATTGTTATTATGTTTTACTAAAAGTTATGTATATTATTATATTACTAGGATAAGACATGCGCCTTGCACATGGTGAATATATGTAATTAAAATATAAAATTTTAGTATTGACAAATTTAAAATTTACATATGATTTTTTTATATGTATTTGCAATTTTAGAATTTTGGAATTTTTATATAATTATCCATACGTAAGATCGGAAACAATTGTAATTAGAACTGTAGATCAAATCTTAGAATTTAATGGACACGATTTCATATATCTTTTCACTTTTCAGTGTTCGGGTGATGAAAAATAAACGGAGTGTCATTGGACTTGATTGGTAGAGTATTAGCAAGTTTCCTAATGCTTTTAAGAAGCAATTGGTAAAATATTTGAACTAAAAATATATAAAGTTTCAAAACTAATTTAATAGAATTTATTTATTTGTCTTATAATATTAGAAAACTATATTTTTACAAATTAATTTTTTTTAAATAATTTTATGAAAAATTAAGTTAAATTAAATTATTTTTAAAAATAATATTTTAAGTTTTTCAAACACAAATAAACAATTTAAAATTAATTATGGTCATGATTTAACATAACAATAATGATTTAAAAAAATAAAAAAAATAACAGATTAAAAATTAACTCAATATTATATCATGATTTAACAATTTAAAAATTAGTTATGGTTATGAGAAGTTTACGTTCACGTGTCAATCCTATTTATCTTCAATTTTTTCTCTTGTTGTATTTTTTTATATTTTGGTTATTACTCGATATAAATATTGATTTTGAAGTTTCTTCTCATTTCATTTGTTTGTTTTGACCTGAGATTTAGAAAATACTTAAGATTTAAAACTATTAAAGAGATACATACTTAGGTTAAGATCTGCACTTTATGCACAATAAGTATTTTATATTTATTATTTATTTTATATTTTTCTGTATATTATAAAATAATAAAATAATAAATATAAATATTAAATAACTATTAAATCAGTCACTCTTATGTAATAAATTAACGTATGCATATAAATTTAACTATCACTCTTGTTTATTCGAAGTTAGGGTAAGTAAATCAAAATAATCAATCTTATATATTGTATATGATATATAACTAAATTTAAATGATATAAACATAGTAGTATAACACACTTTTAATATGAATATTTATTAAATGAGGTTTCTACTCATATGATTTTATGATTATTTTCATATTTGTTTAACAAAAATTTACACCAACGAATTTTTTAAAATGTGAGATGTTTAGTAGTTTTAATAATTTATAATCAATTTAAAGAAACAATGACATATTTCAAAATGAAAATATTAACTTTTCAATATATGTTCAAGGCAAATATCAAAATATAAGTATGTATTTTCATACGATGTATAGTTTAATTAAAACGATATGAAATATATATAAACTAAAATTATTCTTCATATGGTCTTATAATCATTATATTAATATAGAAAAAAAAATAAAACCTTGATCTTAAGAGTTTATGTGAGACTTTTAATAGTTTTAGTAATTTATACTCATTTTGAAAAATTCGAAGTACAACATACACAAAAAAAAATCTAGATTTTTATTATATGATTAATGTAATTTTGTAATTTATTTTAATAATAAATAAATAAAGAAAATGAGAAAAATTATACAAATTGTTATCAAATCTTTATTGTTTAAAATCATTAATTGTCATATATATATTTTAATCACATTAGGTAATTCCGTAGGTTTTATTTAAGGAAGGCATGCGAAACAATAAATATTTGATATATGCGACCAACTATAGCCTACGAAATATTATATTGCTAGAGAGTATAATTTTTAGACTATACATTATATCACATCCTCTAGAATCCTTAGAATTTGAAATAGAAGCCAAAGAGGTATGCCACATAGGATTGAGGTTATTTTTAATTCTTATAAACTTAAGGTTATAACTTTTTAAATGATTCTCAAATAATATATAGAGGATGTTGATTAATATTGATTATATTATCTTAGACAAATTGTTAATTTATCTACACAAGAACATTTACTTACGTGTGTGCGAGATACTATATTGTAAATATAAATTATAGAGAAACAGCTTTGAATAGCCTTAAAATGTTTTTATCATAAAAACAGTTTCTAAGGAGAAAATGATCAGTAACCTTCATTAAATGATTTAAAACATATTATTATTTTTTTGGTATTGTGTAAAATATATATGATGTGGATAAAGTCATTTTATCACTTTGTTGCAAGCAAAGTAGTGTCCATGTAATAGTAAAGATATCAATCCAATCTAAAATTGTTTAAAGCATAGATAATACAAAAAGTTATTTAATCTAAGCAAGTAAAGTTGGTCTACGAAATAATGAACTAAGTTTCAGATAACAAACTTAAACAAGAACATATTATAATTAAGATTAAAAGCTAAAATCATAGGGCAAGACAATCAATTTCGGATGATAGATTTCAGACTTAAGATGCTCAACACAATTAATTAATAAGCTTCTTTAACCTAAAACACACAATAATAAGTCAATTCATTCTTGTGATAATAACCTTGCGATAGCCATGCTTCACTACATCAACTTTCCTTGGTCAACTACACTCAATCATGCATTCAAACAAATCCTAATAGCCAAAATTTTCTTAATGAAGCGATTCTTGTCGTTCAAACAACAAAACACAATATAAAACAATCAGACATTTCATCAAGCATTTTTCAAGCATAAAATAATCAAATATTTAGAAATAGAGAGAGAGAAAATCTACTTTAATATTAAGACTATGAATGGGAGGTCTATGGGGCAGGACGAAATTGATACAGTACTGAGGTAATTTCTAAAATGTCATGATTCAGCAATTACAAAACTATAAAAGTGGTTTTAGTCAAATACCGCACTTACCAAAAAAGCTGTTTTTGTTTGTTCTATCATGTAGAATAACAAACTTCTTTTATATCATGCTCATTTTTAGGTAATGAATGATGACTTAAAAATGGTGCGGATTTCAGAATATTTTTCAAAAACGCATTAACTACACCAATCAACCTTTTTCGTTTTCACTTCGCGTTTTTGATAGAAAACCGCAAATGATAATATAATTGTGCACAGGTTTCGATAACTCACATGAAACCGCACATTACAAAAAGAGAGATTTAGCCAAATATCCATAAAAAGAAGTTAAATTAGTAGTTTACCTATAAGTTGACATTAAGACAACTTTTTTTACAATTTGTTTGGTATTGGACGAAAATGACATTCTTCAACTTTTACATATATTTCTACTTGTTACAGAAAAGTCAGAATCATATTGTCTATATCTGACACACTCTCTCCAATGATTTTTCCTCTTTTGCCACATCGCTTTTTCTTTAAATCCCACATATTTTTCGCACATCTCTTTTTCACATTCATTTCTTTCTTTTTACACTATTTTTTCTTGATTTTTTTTAAACTACAATTTTATATGTAAATGATTTTTAAATTTACTCATTTTGATAGAGAAATGAAACTTCAACAATATTTATTTTTTAACATATAATATCTAACGCATGTATTGACATCTACAAAATTTATTAACAACTAACATCTTTGTTAACACTTGTAATACATGTCTTTGTTAACAGCTAACACATCTGTTAACATTTACAAAATTTATTAACAGTAAATACCTCTATTAATACATTTGGTACATGTATTTGTTAACAGTTAACACTTTTGTTGACATCTACATTATTTGTTAACAGCTAACATAAGTGTTAACCTCTTCAGCGATTTTCAAAAACCTTCAATGCTGATTTTTTCAGAATGTGGTGTAATTAAAATAATTAGATTCATAAGAATAGTAGTAAAATAGTAATAAGTTTTTTTCGCAAAAATAAATTTTAACACAAAAAAATAGAAACTATTAACATGATAAGAGAGTTTGAGAATGAGAACGAAAGAGAAATCGAAGGAAAGAGAAAGAGAGGTTCTCAATTCTATGGGGAAGAGAGTGCCAGGAGAGAGAGAGTCACATGCATGTAAAAAGAAAGGAAATTTCGTCATACAAAATGGATAAGTCTCATCATGAAAAAATCACTAATATAGACCCCCATTTGGGGTGTATTGGCAAATAATCTCTTACAAAAATCCGCGAACGCATATAAATAGGTGTGGTTGAGTTAACTCTCATTTATAAAACTCTTTTTATTTATTATTATATTATGTTGATCAATTTCTTTACTCATTAATATATTTGGTGCACGTTTTATACGATGAGGTGTGTAATAGTTAATGGGTCCGAATGGTAACCGCGATTTTAGAATATAAGCGGTGCGGAATTAAAGTGTGATACGGTTCAACTGCGGTTCGTGCGGTTTGCGGGATAAGTGCGGATTTCATGAAAAAAAGTTATGCGGTTTTGATAAAAAAAAGTAGTGCGGTTTTGATAAAAGAATAATGTAAAACAAATATATTAAAAGTTAGAAATTAAATTTTTTAGTCTACTCTTAATGGCAAATATTTTTTTATTTGGAATATTAAAATTAATTTGAAATCATTTCTAATTTATACATATTTTTATTTTTGACCACTAAAAGTCTTTTGAAACAAAAGTACATATTTGTAAATAAAGTGTTAAATAATAAATAATTACTATATAACAAAAAATAGTATCAAATACAGTATAACCTCTATAAAATAATAATGTTGAAACTTTAAATTTTATTAATTTATAAAAAATAATTTTAAAAAATAATTCTTTTTTATTTTAAAAGAAATTTATTGTAAGATTAAAAAATATTTGATTTTGATGTATAAACATTAATTTTTATTTTTATTTTTTGAAATTTATATTATTTTTATTATATTATTTTGTGTATATAATATAATGCATATTATTTAAATGTGGTTTTAGATATAATATTACTAAATCTCATCAAAACATATTAAGTGTTAAAGAATATATAAGATAATCCAATTGTGAATATAAAACAAACAATATAATGATAGATTCTTCTTTAGATAATATATATATATATATATATATATATATATATATATATATATATATGAATTATTAATTTGTTATTTTAAGGGGAACCATATATTTATATAAAATTTTCTACAAAAAAATATTATTTTACTATTTTATTGATTTGTGTCAATCTTGAATTGGTCCTACTAGAAATCGCTGGAATTTATTAATTTATAAAAAAATATTATTTTATTAAATTTTAGTTCATAGAGGTTTTAATGTACTCTGAATTTAACATATTTACAGTATTATCTTTTATTGTGTAATATGTATAAACTAAATAGATAAAGCATGTTTTGATTATGAAGTAAACAATAATAGAAAAAACGATAGCTGTAAAACAGAAAAATAATTATTAAAATGTATGTGACGATAATAACATGACTGGAACTCTGTAAAGTAACACAAATAATAATTTTTAATGTCAAATGAAACCATGTGTTTTTAATTATTTGTTATAAAGTGAAAATGGAAGTAACACAAATAATAATTTTTAATGTCAAATGAAACCAAGTGTTTTTAATTATTTGTTATAAAGTGAAAATGGGAAAAGAACAAAAAAAAATGTGAAAAGTATTTATGGAAAAACGCAAATGTATAGAATACCGCAGCGTAATTGGCACCCAAACTAGTATAAGTGCGGTATTGTAAAAATGCAAAAAAAAAAAAAAAAAAAAATTTTGATTCGTCAAGTGCGTTATTCCTACATAACGTCCCGCTATTCTATCAGTTTTGTGATTGGTGACACAACTGCGTAATTCATAAATACTGCACCGCTACAGTAAAACCGTTGTTCCCATTCATTGCCTAAGCTTTTGGATTTTTAAAAAAACCGTTATTTTACATCTTATCGCTACAATTTTATAAAACAAATATTTTTTTATTTTTTAATTATGTAACTGTCCATAATATTTAAGTCTTATTTATTGTTGCCAAAATTAATCCTCTTTCCTACTATTATATTACAATTTTCAAGTTTCGAAAAATAAATGTAAACCAAAAATAACTATTTAATTTTATATAACTAACCAAAAACATTTTGAAATAGTAATTGGTTTTAAATAATATTAATTTTACTCATCCAAAGAATCCTTATAATATTAACTTAAAATATAGTGCTAAAAAGTTACAAATCAAAATTCATGGAAATAACATTCGAATAAACTAACAAACACATTTAATTAGGATCATATATTCCAACAAATAATTCTATAGTAAGAATATATTAAATAATTAATTTTACATAATTTTTCTATTAAAACTGCATTTTTAATTAAAACCGTACTATTTTTTCTATCAAAACCGTACTTATCTCGCAAACCGCAGTTGAACCGTAACGCTCTTCAATTCCTTTCCACTTATATTATCAAATCCGCCGTCACACCATACTGTAGCACTTATATACTGTTATCATTAAATTCATAATATTTAACTTTTAAGGAAATCTTACATACTAACTGAGCTGTTTTAATATATAGTTGTCACAAAAATAATAGATCAACCAAAAGCTTAAAATTAATATTCCCTGTTTTCAAGAAATATATCTTTGAAGATTTCACTTTGTATGCAGTTTGTAAGTATTGTGTATATATATATATATATATATATAACATATTAAATAGAATATTATATTAAAAATAAAATTTAGTATAAAAAAATATACACTAGTATTAATAATTTCGTTTAAAAAGTACTCAAATAGTTTTTATATTTCTCTCATCAAATATATTTATGTATCTTGAAAATAATCACTATTTAATCAATGGTTTAATAGATACTAAAAACTAAAATATCAATTATATACTATAATATTTACAAGATTTATTAATTTGTATCATTATTTCCAAAGCATTTTGGTACTTAAATTTATTTTAACAAGAATACTTATATAAATTAGAATTTTATTTGAAATTAATTTTAGCATTTAAAATTATAAAATAAAAATATTATGACATTATAATTACTTAAACAAATTTAATTGTAATTATATTAATATATCTATTTACATTAATATTTTTATCCAAACCATATTATTATTTTTTTATTAACACTGTACTGTTTTTTTCTATCAAAATCGCGCTATTTTTTCTATCAAATTCGCATTTACACAAAAACCGTCTGAAGCATAGTGAGACCATACCGTATTTTAATTCTGCACAGTTTATATAATGAAAACTGCAGTTACGATTCGGTTCTAAGAGAATCTTTATTGTATTACTCCATATTTTACTTCAAAATAATGCAGCTCCAAAATGGAGTAAGGTCTTATTCCAATGTATTACTCTATTTTTACTCCAAAATAATTATAATTGTTAATAATACTTTATATTTATAAAAGTTTATCAATTAACACCAGCTATTTTCTGTTTATAAAAGTACCTTAAAATATAATTTATTTAAATGAAACAATTATTATTAAAAAATACAAGAAATCATAAAAATATAATAAAACACAATATAAGCTGATTCAATAATGAACATTAGAATATTTTCCTAAAAATGATCAACTAATGCATTTCATAATGAAAAATGAGTTTCTTTATATTTGATACTCTTAAATCTAGAAGATAATCCAAATCTACTCATTGTGTCTCTCCATTGTATGAAATAGTTGTCATAACTTTCAACAGTTTCAATAATACGAAGAATAGTGACCGTGACATACGATATCTCCGGCGGAACATATCGTCTTGTAGGTTGGAGTCTCCAAAAAATAATCATTAAATAGGCAAACATGTGTGTTCTCTCGATCACGATAAATCAAAGAATGCCCCGGGACTGAACCACAAATGCTGAGTCACAAGATCAACAAGCTCTTTATCAATCTTCTCCGTTTGGGCAATACTTCACCGGTCTTAACGGATCCGGAAGTGATTTTCCAGATTATTAAATTATTTATTTTATGTTATTTGATATTACGTGCGAACGCACACCAATTAACCTAATGTGCACACTACCACAATCGAATGGTATGTCGATGTAACACTTAAGGATCGAATCCACAGAGACCAAATATTACACTTTATTTTTATAAGATCAATTTCAAGCTAAAACGATAAGTTTTGTAAAGAAGCAAATAGTGAGAAACAAGTAATTAAATTGGGTTTT
>CAKOAT010532932.1:163714-178197 GCA_932364175.1 Eruca vesicaria subsp. sativa
CAAGCAAGGGGTTGCTCCGCGATGGGTGCTCTGCGATGGAAAACTCTGGTTTTTGCATTCTTTCTTCCATATGCTCCTTCTGGTGCATTCCAACTCGTTCTACACCTGAAATAACTCAAAACACACTAAGAATACTCCAGAAAAGCACAAAAGTGATATGCAAAGTATGTGTGTAATATGTCAAAAACACAACATATCATTATTTTTATTTAATATTATTTATGTTTTTAATTATGCTATTCATTTTTATTTCAACTATTAAATAATGAAATATCTTGTTTTCATGCTATTTTATCTTTTTAAAATATTATTTTAAGTAAGAAATAAGAACATTAGAGAGTTAGATGACCATTTCATAAATAAAAAAAAGTTCAACTCTAAAATAGAGTAATGTGTAAAATTACTCCATAACTGGAGTAACCTAGTTATTTCTCTATTTTGGAGTTGAAAATAGAGTGGAGTTGGAGAGGATTTTATTCCAAAATGATGTTTGGAGTAGAAAATGGAGTTGAGTTAAAGATTCCTTAAGTACATTAGTTATAAGAAAGATCATTAATGAGAACGCTGATTAGGTTTTTCTTGCGTTGAAGCATTTATATAGGCTTTAAGAAATGGGTCAACCACTGTTTTAATGAAAACTCTGCGACTGGTAAAACTGTGTTTGCAATCGCATTTAGAAATGCGTATTCTGTTCTGAACAAAACCGCGTTTGGCTTATTCTATTCGCTCGCATTTAGGTCTCAACCATCTGCAACTGCTCAGGCCAAGAAGGCATCTCTGGCGTCGTTCTCTATTCCGTGAGCCGCAATCTTGGCCAAGACGCAGTTTTGTGAGGTTCTTAATTTTACAGGAAACCCAGCAATAAAGTTTTGTGCAGAACACTTTTGGGTTGTATTTTCTGAAAAGTTAAGAATTTCACCAAATATTAATATTAATGTATACATACATATATACATATATATATATATGTATATATTTTTTTTTTGAACTCCGGACCCCATTGGGGTGCTCTTAGAGCAATACTAGATGTCCATGAGAGAGTATGTGACTGAAATGTTTCAATTTGTTTATTTAAATTTTATGTAAGAAATAAACTATATGAATAAAAGAATGACACGTAAGGAGAAAATATCTGAACTTTTGTTTTTAAGCTTCTTTGCACCACCGAAACTTTCTTCACTAGGTGCCAGACTACGCGCAAGCGCGGAGACATATGTTGAGTTATTTTCATTCGATTGTCTTGTGGCCAGTATATATTGATAATTTTTAAAGTTGTTAATATGTTTATGAAGTTGTTAATAATTGCTAATAATGGGGAATAAATATGAAGGGATTCAACTGTTTTGAATGCTTTCAATAGTAAATATAATAGATAGTTAAATATCATTGAATTAATATTTAAGTTGAATAATGTGATATCATAAATTTACATTGGATATATTAACTTTTAAGTGTGTAGTTTTAAATATTGAGTTTATTGGATTGTGACATTTGATTTTTAAGTACATGGGACTTAAGAAAACCTTCTCAATAACCAGTGAGGTCTTTCATGAATAGTTTTGTTATCTTCATGTCATCGACACACATACATCGTCCACAACCAATTCAACACGATACCTAAGAAGAAGAGGGTTAAATGTGAGTGGTTAGTGTAAGTTGGATATGGCAAAAACTGAGACAACGTATGACTATTTGAACCTGATGACACCTGTAAATTTGTTGATAGACAACGTTTGCACCTGTTGTAATCGGTGCAAGAGATGTAACTCTACTCGTTCTGATGGAGGACACTGACGATCCCAGCTTTACATAGGAAATAAGTTATTGGGTCTTCACAAATCCAGTTGATGATACATGAGATGGTACATGATTAAATGATTTACTATTCACAAAAGTTGACATAAAGGTATGTGTAGAGGTCCCCACACTTATCTTTCTTCTGAATCCCTCCCATTGTCTCAACATGTGGGAAAACATATGTTGTTGCAACCCCTAAGCTGTGTTTGAAGATTTTTTTTTTTTAAAAAAAAAATCTTAACTAAAACCTTGATATATCATTCTATCTAATAACATTACTTTCTATCAACTTAAAAAAACTTCCCTACGATAAGAGTAGCTCTCACTTTCTTTCTTGTGGTATTTTTGTTTCATTAGTACTTATAAATAATATCACATGTAAAATTTCTTTAAAGAAGTCAAGATTTGTGAGACTATATATGAACTGGCTACACCATATTCATTCACCAAATATCATCCCGCAAATCGTACGATCTATTGCACACATGGAGGCGCCCGTTGAGATTTCCGACCACACTATTTGGACATTACTCAGATTCATCAGGAAATAACATCTCTTGAAACTCTTTGGTTATAAAATCAAATGCTAATATCACTCTCTTATTGGGATTACCTTCTTGAAAGGTAACATGTGTAGTTGTTAGGTGGGCCGCTTTCATGGAGAAACCCTAGATCTACAATGAATAAGAACATTAGACGATTAATAGGTTTCTTTTTTGTAACAATCCGGGTTTAATTAAGATGATCTAGGCTGTATATAAAACATATGTTTAATGGGCCACCGAAACCATCAATAAGGCCACAAAACAATCTGAATTACAAAACTTAAGATCAATTAATCACTTAATTTTTGTGTGGGATTTACTTAGTGTTTAAGTGGACACCTTTAAGAAAGAGTAGACTCTCCTATTATTATATAGATTACTAGGAAATAACAAGAAAAAGTCGTCCTAGTAAAGGACGAGTTTTCTTGTAGTGCAGGTCCATCAACATAGTAATAGTGATATTTAAACTCAAGTTATATTATATTTTATAGAGTGGTATTAAATATGGTGTTATCAACATACATATAACTACTGATCTTTTGGTAACATAGGATGAAGTATGATACAACAAAAAAACATGGAGCTCGTATTTTATTTGCCACAGAGTCATCGCGTTGCTAAAATGTTATTATGAATTTATCCGGCCACTGCTTCATGTCAATAGATAAGCTTTATTTTTTATGTTGGTAATTGTGTGAAACTCTAAAAAAAAGATGGGTCAGACATGAATATAGAATAATGGTTCATGAAACAAAGAAACATAAGAGTTTAGTTAAGCTTTAATTTTGCAATTAAAAATGACATGTGTCACAATTTTAGATAATCCTGAGGTGGCTTATGAGAAGAGAGTATGTTCTTTTATATATATATATAGAGATCTTTCCTCTTCTTTTATTTTTTTAAACTAATTTAATTATAAGAACCTCATACCAAAAAGGTTGCCCTTAGTATCATATTCCTTTTAGATACAAATATTTGATGGTTAAATTTAAATTAAATGTTACTCTTATTTATTACTTTTTAAGTTTAATTTTAATTAATTGAAAATTTTCTTTGGTTCTTAGTAAAATTCAAGGGGAATTGGAGTGCATATACATAAGAAGCTAAAAAATTAAGTCTATACACATAAGAAGACATAGGCTATGATATGTTATCAACTCTATTAATTTAGGGTCCTTAAATTTATCTACCATTTAGAAGTTGTCATTTAAATTTGGACTTGCTCTAGAATAATAGGTGTTTGGCTCCTTAAATCTGTTTGGTTCCTTGAATATATAGATGACTAACAACTTAATTTAAACCAACATATAAGTACACATTATTTTGGTTAGATATCTTTTAAACCAATTTCCACACAAGCTACAATTGACAAATTGTACCTTCAACCAATACATTTTAAATTCACTTTATGTCATAATACTTGCATGCCTCACACGTTCCCATGTTAGCTTCTCTTTACATTCCAGTTATCAAAATCTGCACCTACTAAACCTTATAATCTGCATCTCTTTACATGCCAATTCCCATGGTTTGAACCGAAATCAAAAACCATAACCAAACTGAAACCAAACCAAAAATTAAAAAAAAAAATTCATGCTTTTAAGCACGGGCACTATCCTAGTATATTTTTAAGAAAAGTGTCGAAAATGTCCTCACCTGCGCGTAGAAAGATATTAGATATATGTTTATCTTTTATCTGGAAACCAACAAAAAAACATTTTCATTTTTCACCCTCTTTCATACGGTGAAAAGTTCTATTTGAAGAAAAGAAATTGTGAGTGTGCCGGAATTTGAGAAGGCAAAAGGGTTACATCGGACAATTGAAAGAACATTCCTAGACAGCAGAGAAGCAAAGTGAGGATTACATCGGAGATTACTGTTCAGGGTGGAGCGATTTCAGAGCAAAAGACACCGAATCAAGGTAGGTCCAATTTGATTGAAAAGTATTACGGGTTATACTCTCAGTTTCATCGCCATCAAACTGTATTAATTGCAATTAAATCAGAACCACCATTCCTGTTGTAGATCCGGTGGAAAGGGTTACGGCGTGTCGACGAAGATGGGGCTGTTTGGAAAGCGATGTTTGGGAGTGAGGATAAG
Organism: Eruca vesicaria subsp. sativa; assembly: GCA_932364175.1. Classification (NCBI taxonomy): domain Eukaryota; kingdom Viridiplantae; phylum Streptophyta; class Magnoliopsida; order Brassicales; family Brassicaceae; genus Eruca; species Eruca vesicaria. Next base: position 168,157 of record CAKOAT010532932.1, read on the forward strand.
ATCACAGCAGAATGGATCGTAAATCAATAGAAACTTGGGAAAAATACAAAGATGGTGAAACATTATAGACCTTCAACTCCGACTAACTTTTGCAATTAGCGGATGGATGTGATAACCTATGTTGTGTTTCTTTTATCAGTTGCTACTTACAATTTATTGGTTTTCCTATGCTTTGCTAGTAACTATGTGGATTTACTTTTAGTGACATAGTAAATAATTTATTGTACAGTGTCAGTTTCTCCATTCTATATCACTGTCTCATTGACAACTTCATCATGCTCTTTGTTAGCAAACTCATCCAAGTGATCATCTAAATCTGAAATATCATTAACTGAATCCACGTCCATTTCTTCGTTCTCGTCTCTATGTATACCAGCTGCTATTTCATCCGTTTCAGAGTTTGCATTTTTTTTCTTAAATGTATCTGAATGTAAAATGATTTTTAGATTGTGGTTTCGTCGATTCTTCTTGCATTTCTTTCTTCTTTCTTTTTAATTTACCCAGTTGATGTTTAATCCCAAGTGCCTAACATCACATTGACACATTTATATATAATATCACCAAAATTGCAGCAAAATACTACCTTCGTTCAATAAAAAATATTTTAATTGCTTCCTATAAATCGAGATGTTACAAATCTATATAGAATATGCACTATTTTGCATAACATTCAACTAATATAAGCATTGAGCTTTAGAGTTACAAAATAAAAAGCTTGTGTTGAGACAAACATGTCATACCATGAACAACTTAGGTACACTTAATTAATATTGATTCAATATATATGGGATCTTGGAGTGTTAGAGAGAAGATCCTATATTAAAAATATGAAAGAGACTTAATAATAAATAAGTGACTTGAACCAATTTACTTAATATCAATTAGTTTTAAATTGGAAGTTCAATAAACTTAATAATATTTAAACATGTCTTCTCTACCACAAAAGCTTAGGGTACTAGATTAATAGTGATTCAATATGCCTCACCACAAGCATGTCATACCATAAACATATCATACATGTATTGTAAAAAGTTACATTTTAAATGAATTTTCTTAAAAAGAAAACATTTTTAAGAGAATAATATTGATTCAGTCTGTCATATTTAGTGTGATGTAATAATCAATACAAATAATCAACAATTCTTACGTGACTGAAGCTAACTGAAAAAATTTATTCAGAAATCAGAATAATAAAAGAATTTTCAACTGTTAAATTAAATAAACAGAAAAGAAAACACGTATTGTTATGTCTCATTTCTTATTGATTAACCTACGCAGATATGTGCTTGTACGTAGGGTTGATACTCCGTAGTCTCCCCTCTTCAACGTCTAACAAATTCATCGTGACTGCATCCGATGCCTTGGCCAAGAACTCTGACCAGTCTCTACACAATTAGTTTACGTATAATTAGTTATGAATTAAATAATGAATTAAAAATTATGTTTTGACTGTTTCAAACGGTGTGTTTGCTAGACAAAAACTATACTTAGTACTATACGAGTGCAAATCTCTAGTGTTTGAATGAACTTTCTTCGTATACCGGTATATTCAAATACGAAACGTCAGCACAGTCATTATTCCATTATATTTATAATTCCGGATATATATATATATATATATATATATATATATATATATATATATATATATATATATATATATATATAATAACATATATGAGAAATGTTTAATAAAGCCATTTAAAGTGTTAATTATGTTTTACCTCTTAAGGTTACCGAAAATTATATTAAACATACGTTAGAAAACAATGAAACTATGCATTGCATATAAAACATGAACCCCAAGAGCATACCCATTAGACGTATCAAACGTGAGTCCTACGGTGTATTTTGCTTCCTCGAGAGCCAACCGGAACCTCCGAATCTCGGCAGCTGGACGTGTCCTGTCGTCCTTAACGCATAATTCCGATGGCTTGACGTCGCAAAAGATTGGGATAACTCTCTTCTTGCTCTCCATGAGCATGGTGAGTTCATGGAGACAGAAGTAAGAGTCACAGTAACGAGGAGAGAAAACCGCAATACCAGCACTGCATTCTTTGATTGCTGCATTGATCTCCACGAAAAGTTTATCCCCAGGCTTTAAGTTCTTACTATCCAAAAAAGAATTCAAACCTAACCTAGTGAATCGATCATATAATAGACCTGAAATAGTCTTCTTAGTATCAATCCCCCGATGATTGATGAAAATATCACATGGGTTTGGGTTACGTAGGGTTGGGTTTGCTACGTATCTTGTGTATGCGAGTTTTGAACAAGGTGCTGACAAACGTTGCATCGATCAAATTTGAACTGAAGAGAAGAATGAAATAAATCAAAAGAATTATTTAGAGATTACGGGAACTAGTTTTATTTAACCTTGTTTGAAAAAAAAATAGTAATGGATCGTAAGAAGAACTGGTTTTAGATTGGCAGGAAATAGATATATGTGTCTTTATTTATAATAGTTTTAGTTATGGTTTGTACATATTGGTTCTTCTCTCGCTGGTATTCAAGGAAGAATTCAACCTTTCATTTTCTAACATTTGGACTTCAAGAAAACACTTGGTGTGATTCCAAGCTTGGGAAACAAATATTTTGGAAACGTTTCTTTTTTCTCTTTCTTTGACTTGCAAGTATTTGCGTCTTCTTTCATGTAGTTTGAAGAGAAAACAAAAAAACCTTCAAAGACGTACATACTTTTATATCAAAAGTATTCAATTACTTTTCCGTTGTTGTAAACCATCAGGAAAAAGAAGTAAAGTAAAACATTCTTTGAAACGGTCACCATCCCAAAAGCAAAATACTTAAATAGTACTCCCTGAATGCTACGTTAATGCACTAAATAAAAAAGCTGTATCAGCATATAAAAATAATAAGTTCATATTAACAAATCAATAACATGATATGAATATATATATGGTTGGTTACGCAAACAAAAAAACTTTATAAAATATCTTATATCTATAACTCAGATTTACCGTTTACGGCTGATCATACATTAGTTTTTTCGGGGACAATTTTTTTTAATGAGACAAACAAACTCATATATAATCAGCAGAATCATTATTCTGTGGGAGAAAAACTGCATATAATAGGAATGTTTACACGGTAAATCAGAAGTAAAATTTGGCTTGCCTGTTGTACAAAAATGTAATTATGTTTTGCAAAGGTATTTAAGCACTGTTACTTTGGAAGGCATGTCTCGTGGACCCAGTCAAATTTTGTTCCCATCCTACGGATAGATGAATGTTATAAATGCCGGACCTTAAGTTAAGAAATATAATTAAAAGTTGGTTTAAAAGAGCATCTATATAAGTATTAAATGATCTTTGTTTACTGGTTACTATCCAAAATTTGCTGTCACTCAATTGATTGACCTAAAAATTCGAAGGATTCCTATCCGTTATAATAAATCGGATTAAGGCTGAAGGGAGATATCCGAACCAAATAACCCTGATGTGAATTTGATCCATATTGTAAAAATATCCTAATAGATCATGTAAAATGGTACATAACCTACTTGTATCCTTTATCAACCAAATCTAAACGGATAATATGTAAAAAATCAAAATCCGAATATCATAAAAACTGATCTAAAAATCTAAATAAATATTTAAAATAAATATTCACAATTAAATAAATACCTCAAATATTGATTTGTATATTTAATTTGATATAATAATAATATCTATAGATACTTGAACCGACACAAAATGAGTTTGAATACAAAAGGGATAGTTAACAAAATTATAAAATGTATCATCTGAAAGAATTGTTAATCAAACCAAACCTAAACATGTATAAAATCTAAATGGGAATATTGAACCCGAAATGTAACATAAAAACACCGATTCGAATCAGAACACGTATTAACAAGACATTTCACTAAAGATTTGACTGGTTTTACTATTACCATCTATAAACAAAGCTTTGTAGCGGTTGTTAGTACTTTACAATAATTATAGAAAACGCTACAAATTGTTTTAAACCGTTTAAAATCTCTAAAATTTAAAAATTGGTTATAGCTAACGTTTGCAGTTGCAGATCGATATAGGAAGGTAAAATAATTTCTTTTTAAAAAAACTGTATAAACAGAAATAAAAAAATTTAACTAAAATTTCAAATTAAAATAATAAAAAATTAGAAAACATTTAAAAATATTTTCTATAACTTTAAAAAAAATAATAGTCAAATTTTCGAACTATAATTTTTATATTTATTATAATAATATAATTGTTAATATTTTTATAAATATATAAAATATAAATCTTATTAATTTATTATTTAACTATTGTTGTATTTAGTAGTTAACCAGTCATATATATCTCGAATATGCACCGATTTCTAACCGCTGTACCATCATCAAAATCTTTTAATAGCACTTAAAAATATAATCATCCACAACCGCAAACGTCCTCTGCATCTGCAACTTGCGACCTCTGGTTACACCACTCAGCCGAGAACAAATAGTCAAGTTGGGGCTCTTACATTTAGCAGGATTTGTTATTATCTGGCCCACGATTATTTTGGGACTTTTACATCAAAATTTGTGAACCAGATGGATTAGTTGTGTCAGTAGAATGGAAAAGGAAACACCTAATCATATTATTTTGAAATGCCCACTAGTGTTACCAATTTGGGCTATATCTCAGGTCCATGCCCTTTTAGGAGATTTTCCAATCACATCAATTTTTATATGGATTATTTCTTGACTCTCAATTTAAAGGATAACTAGTATTACAAATTTTCCTAGATTAGTTAGTATATTTTGAATGTTAAAAATGATAAGCTAATAAATAATTTAATTGAAACCACAAAGGCTTTAAAATTTACAGAAAGAAAGTTAATCAAAACCATTTGTTAAATATATTAGTTACGGTCTAGTTTTTGCATTTTTTTTATATTATCGTAATTAGTTAAAGTTTGATTGCAAACAAAAAACACAATGCTCATGCAATATTCAAGTAAAAAATACATATAAGACAGAATTCCCACATTTATATATTGTTATATATAAATGTTTTGCAAAAAACCCAAAATGAGGTATGTGCGTGATGTGTAGCATAAGAAAGGCATGACATAAGGCAGTTCGAAAAAACCTGCCTTTTCTCCAACATTTAATGCACATTGGCCGCTTATTCTGGGCCCCACGATTAGCCACGTGTCATTTTCTCATCGAGGGACCCAGTTCGGTACTCGTATGCACACACAAACCTAACACCTATTTCTTCTTGTATCTTATATGATACACACCTTCACTCTCCAAAACATCAAATCCTCTTCCTACATATTCTCCCTTGAGTATCATGAGACAGTCTTCGTAGAATAACTCATTTGCAAATAGCGAGTTGATGGAAAACATGGGGGATTCGACCATAGGGCCGGGTCATCCGCATCTCCCTCCCGGGTTTCGGTTTCACCCGACCGACGAAGAACTTGTAGTTCATTACCTCAAGAAGAAAGCTTCTTCTATTCCACTTCCGGTCTCAATCATCGCTGAGATTGATCTTTACAAGTTTGATCCTTGGGAGCTTCCAAGTATATACCATTTCCTTTATATATATTTCCTAATTTGTTTTAGTTGTTTCGATTAAAATGTATAGTTAGTTGGATAAGATTATATATGACCATTGACATTTTTCTTTTAGTGATGGATAATGATCACTTGGTTATAACGCACGGTATTTTTAATGGTTCAGGCAAGGCAAGTTTTGGAGAACAAGAATGGTACTTCTTTAGTCCTAGAGATCGGAAGTATCCCAATGGCGTTAGGCCGAACCGGGCAGCAACTTCTGGTTACTGGAAAGCCACGGGAACCGATAAACCAATATTTACGTGTAATAGTCACAAGGTTGGGGTCAAGAAAGCGCTTGTGTTCTATGGTGGAAAACCTCCTAAAGGGATTAAAACTGATTGGATCATGCATGAATATCGCCTCACTGATGGTAACCTTAACAACGCTGCTAAGCCACCTGACTCAACTACGACAAGGAAAAACTCACTACGGGTATGCGAAATGGTCTAACACATCTACTAACAAATTTTGGTCATCACCTTATATAGATTCTAAAATATAAAATAAGGTCCTCCCATACCGTCACCACGTGGAAAATTATCAACATCTATTATATCTTGTTATTCTACAAATTGTTTCACGTGGGTAACTAACTCAATGCAAAAACAATATTTTGGGTACAATTTATGATGGTCTCTATTAGCTGAGTAGATACGATTAACTAATGCGCACGCTATTTATTATTATATACTATATATGTAATATTAAGGATGAGCATTCGGATACCCATAGAGATTCGGGTCTATCCGGATTTTGGAGTTCAAAATTTCAGTCTCATTCGGGTATTTATAAATTTCGGTTTGGATTCGGTTCATATATTTGCCGGTTCGGTTTGGGTACGCATAACCCGCTTAAATTTTTTTAAAATTTTTAAATTTATATATCCTTTTAGTTTCTTAAATTCTAAACATAAAAATAACATCTAACAAGTAAATTTGTGTATTATATGCCAAAATACCTAAATTTAATATAAAATTTATTTGTTTGAATATTTGGATGAATGATCAATAGATATTTTAACTAATTTTGATGTTTTGAGTATTGTTTAACTCTTTAATTTAGATATTTACTTTTTACTATTTGTATATATTTTAAAAATATTTTGGATAACTGCAAAATATCTTATACGTTTTGGATATTTACTCTAAAAGTAGCAAATATATTTAAGTATATAAATCTGACTAAGATAAATTCGGATACTCGAAATATTTTGGTTTGGATCGAGTTCGGTTTCGGTTCTTTGGATACCAAAATTAAAACCCGGTCGGATATTCAACATATTATGGTTCAGATTTGGTACTTTTTTGGTGGATTGGGTTCGGTTTGGTTTTTCGTATTCAGATTTTTTGCCCAGTACTATGTAATATGGTCGGTGTATTTATTAATGCAATACGAATCCAAATATTGCAGCTAGACGACTGGGTTCTATGTAGGATCTATAAGAAGAACAGTTCACAAAGACCAACAATGGAAAGAGTATTACTAAGAGAGGATCTCATGGAAGGAATGCTCTCAAAATCATCTGCAAATTCATCTTCCACATCGGTCTTAGACAACAACAACAATAATAATAACGAAGAACACTTTTTCGATGGTATGGCCGTTTCTTCGGACAAACGTTCCTTGTGTGGTCAGTATCGTATAGGTCATGAGGCTTCTGGATCTTCTTCTTTCGGGTCCTTCTTATCGAGCAAGAGGTTCCATCATACGAGTGATCTCAATAATGACAACTACAATGTCTCATTTGTCTCGATGCTTAGTGAAATTCCTCAGAGTTCGGGGTTCCATGGCAATGGAGTCATCGATACGACGTCGACTCTAGGTGATCATGGGGTTTTAAGACAGGCATTTCAGCTTCCTAACATGAACTGGCACCCATAATCAACATAGCTATGTATGTATTTATGCACACACATTATAGTTTATACAGTATATAGATAAATATACATATATACACACGTGATCTCACATATGTATACGTATCTGTTTACGTCAAGAAAGGTCTATACGTCTCTTTCTACTACATGGTTGCAAGATGTATACTAATAACAGAAGCAGATTAATTACAACTACGAAAGTGTACTTTCCTCCTAGAATCAGTTACATAAAAAAAAGTTTGCTTAAAAAACAAGTTAGATAAATTAAATATGCCACATATGATATCGAGTTTTAGTTTAATTGTTATATTCTCCTCTCCATAAAAAAATGTAAAATCGTTTTAAAGGTAATTTACTACGTGAATGAAATTGATTGTCTTACACAGTATATCATGTGAGTTTATATAAACGTAAGATTTTTTTCGGAGAAGTGCTTGCATGTAGTATTACAGTGGTACTTCCTTCTCAAAGATGAGTACAAAGAGTCTTGAATACGAACCTCTGTCACCACAATGATACTTAGCCTCTCCAAATGGAAATTTAGATATATGCGTAAGAACAAGCGTTGTATACTAACACGTACGTAATCCATGCCAGATATGGAGTTTTTCCTGGATATGAGACTGCTTTACGGTGGGGTGACTTGTCACTATAAAAAGTTAACATTTTTTTTACCAACAAGAAGGTTACCTGCTGACTACTCTTGGGTCACATAGTAGGAATCCAAGAGCATGTCCATCGGACAAATTGTTGAAAAGGAGTTATGGTCAGAAAAATATTAGTATTATAAGTTTATTTGTATTTTTATTAAAGTTTATTTTCTTTTGAATGCTTAGACAAATAAAAAGAGGACACATCTCTTTTACTGTTTGCAACCGGGCCTAAACTAAGTACTTTAAGAGTTTTTTTCTTCTTTTCTCTCTAATTTTTTTTTTCTTTTTTTTCCTAAATTGTTAAGAAGCCTAAGAACATCAATAACCCAAGGTGCTTATGGGAGGTTTTAGCAAAAAGTAGTGTGTAGGTCCCTCCCAAATGTAAGTGTCGGTTACAAAAGTGTCCAGATAAACGTCGAATTGTGTAGGGATTTTGTATAGTTTGCGAGCTCCACTAACACATGGCGACCCACAATTGGTTCAGTTTTTAATTTTTTTTTTATAAAAAGAAAAACACAAAAAAATAGATAAGCACCGGTTGTGCGTTAATGGTGCTCTAATAGAACTTACCGATGAACGTGCTCTAAGAAGTTAATGTTCGATTCTTTATCAGAGGAGTCCGCTCTCCTAAGGAGAGTTAATTTAACATTGGTATGATCTCATCAGATAGGGATGTACGGGCCTTCGGCTCTATAATTCCTAGTCAGATAAAAATTAGTATTGGGCAAAAATATTGCTAGACCCTTTTCATTAAATAAACAGAACATGTAAGTGATAAGTTATTTCATTAAATATATATATAATTATTTGCACATGTCCACACACTTACATATTTAAATAACCATTCAGCAAATCCATTATGTCTAAGGTGTTCAAGCTCCTCTTCTGTGGCATGCCTCTTAGTCAAGTGCAGCTCTGCCATATAAACACTATATATATATACCAAAACAATATTATTAATTTAAAATAAATAAGAATTATCCAATATTTAGAAAGTTTAAATGAGATAAAATATATACCTCTCATATTGTAGAACATCTTCACAGTTGGTGAGCAAATATGTGTGCAAATGAGCATGCTCTGTCTCAGTAAGTCTTCGCTTTGTAGATTTTCCACTAAGTCGTCCAATTTCCTTGAAGAGGGCTGGAACGGAAACATAATATGTTGCTCTTTCTCCTCGATCATCATGACGACTAGGTCGACGATTTTTGGTCTGCACTTCTCCTGGAAAGTATCTTTCTGCAAAGTTTGAACTTTCTTCATTGATCACCTGTGCGATAATAGATCCTTCCACCTTGCTCTGATTCTTGATCTTCTTCTTCAGATGATGCATGAAACGCTCAAAAAGATACATCCAGCAGTAATTCACAGGACCACCAAGCTCCAACTCTCTTACGATATGAATAACAAGATGTTCCATAACATCAAAAAATGTTGGAGGAAATATCTTCTCGAGGTTGCACATGATGATGGGTATTTTAGCCTTCAAATTCCTAATACCCTCTGCAGTGACTGATCTTGAGCATAAATCGCGAAAGAAAGCACTAATCCCTGTATAGACATATATGTAAAAAATTTCCATAAGTGAAATTATACAAACATAATAAATAGATATGTTAATCAATTGAAAAAAATATGATACATGCAATTGCTTCATGAACATTACGTGGTAATAGTGCTGAAAAACAAAACGGAAGGAGGCGCTGCATCATTACATGACAATCATGACTCTTCAACCCCGTAAACTTTCCTTCGCTTCTATCGACACAGTTACGCAAATTTGATGCATAATCATCTGGAAATGCCCCTCTATCTGTAATCCAATCAAAGAACTCCTCTTTTGCAGCTGCATTCAGTCGGTATATTGGAAAGGGAGCCACACCGTTCTCATCAACATGAAGTTCAGGACGATCACAAATATCAACTAGATCCAGTT
>CAKOAT010534043.1:1822-43565 GCA_932364175.1 Eruca vesicaria subsp. sativa
AGTTCAACGCAGATTCGGAATAAGAACCTCTTTGCTCTCTGTTTTCGTTTATTCTCATTTAAATTCTAAGTATTTTCGTCATCTTATTTTCGTTGTGCGGTTCTCGCAGATAGCCGGTTCCTCTGGAAACTTAGGGTTTTCCCGAAGTTTCCTTTTTTACGATTTATTTGACAGTAGGGTGAAATCGACTCCCACAAGTTGGTGAAAAACTTAGCAATGAGTTGGGTATTCATTCTTAGGTAGTTGGCTATTTAGTAAGTGTAAAAATCTAGAGGACTGGGAGATTTTTGCTCAGAATCCATACCGAGATTTTTAGAAAAGAAGATCAGGGAGTTGAAATGTTAAAATTTGAGATTAGTTTCAGTGCTTTAATAGAGAAAAGTAGATGAAGTTTTAATGTTGATTTTAATTGTCTTCAATTGTTTTAGGAAGTAGTTGAAATTAATATGTTTTAGTTAATTTTTGTTTAGGTTTACGAAACTAGATGAACCAGATTTTAAAATTTACAACATCATTTCGACTTGATTTCTATCTACCAAAGTACATACCGTTAATGAGAACCAAATTTAACTGCTACAGAACATTATCAAACTCAATTTCAGTCATGAACCGGAAGCACCTATGTTTGTCTAAGTCATGTATATTGACATGTCTATCTACCAGTGGCAAATATCAGAGAACATCTATATCTCGACAATAACATCAAAAACTTACCAGATATTGTTTGTGGCGAATGAATCTTCCTGGGGCTCCCTCTGTGATTCAAGAGAACATGTTTCAGAACCTGAAAAAAGACACAAGAATTCTGCACACCTGAAATGAGTACCAAAACTATGCCTAATTCATGTCTATTTCTATGTCTATCTCTGTTTCTTTAAACATCAAACAACATCATAATCTTTACAAAAATTTGGAACAAAGACACAACAAACCAACGGCCTGTTCTACACACGTGAAATGTCCTAAAATGAGTACCAAAACTATGTCTATCTCTGTTTCTTTAAACATCAAACAACATCATCATATCTACAAAAAAAGGAACAGAGACACAACAAACCAACATTTTCTACACATGTGAAATGTCCAACACACTAACCAAAACCCAGATTCAACTTATATGAACTCAACTACACCAAAAGCTTACCTGAAACTTCTTCTGTATGATGAATCTTGTTGTGGCTCCGCTTTGATTCACAAGAACAAACTTGAGAACCTGAAACACACACGAAACAGCATCCATCATTGTCGAAAGCCCTAAATCTAACCAACTCAACACACATGCATGCATGTTTTATAAACCATGAAAATACCGAAAGTTTCATGAAATTAACACGATTGAGGAGGAATATATCTTCGATGATGTTGTCTGATGAGACCTTCGCTTCGCCGACTCCGCGAACACAGCCACACACGCGAAGAAGAACAACAGATCTTCTCTCTCTACAGTGATTTTCTCTTGATTATGGTTCGATTTGGTTGGAAAAAATACAGAATTGAAAAGCAAAGAGAGAGAGAGAGAGAGAGAGAGAGAGAGAGAGAGAACGAAAAACGAGTGAAGAGACGCCTCTTCTGTAAGAGGATGGGACATTCGACTCTTCCCATTTTTTTCCTTGGACCTTTTTTTAATATATTATGGGCTTAAGAGCCCAAATTTTCTTGGCGTTAAAGATGGTCTAAGCTTGTTTGTCTTTAGGTCTTATTTTGTTGTAGTTCTCTTTCCTTTTGTTTGAGTATTGGCTTTAATATTTGGATTCGTTTAAAAAAAATTCAGTTGACAAAAAAAAGTATGAACATCAGAATTAAACAACACCAGGGTTTAAAAAAATGTTTATTTCTTCATCTTTCATAAGAGAGACAAACAAAAAAATAATTTTTTTATTACAGCTTCATTCCCACATATATCATCCTATCGAAAACAAATGTTGTATATTATACGCTTAGAATCCAAGTGTGACAGGTACATTAGCTTGTTGAATCCAGTAAACGGGACTTAACCAGTTAGCCACAGTGAACTGCTTAACTTCACCTGCAGTCCTAGCGATCTTAGCCCAGTTAACTCTCCTATTAGTGTTAGCTCCTGGTCCACGGTTGTTGTATTCAATGTACTTACATGACTTGTGGAAACTTGCACCCTCCCATATACTCCAACCTTCTGGTCTGATCAAATCACCGATCTCAGTGTTGATGACCACAGTGGTCGAGTATTTTTTCCATGGCCTTCCCAAGTATGACTCTACGGTAAACCTCTCTGCCGCTAGTTTCCTGTCCGGAACGATGCGGCAGTGTTGGAGGACGATACCGCTTTTAATGGCGAATCCTCTTTCGTTTCCGTCTGCTGTGATGGTATTGTACTGTCCTTTGTTTCCTTTACGAACGACGATGAGTGAGTTTTGGATAACGGTTGCTGATTTTCCGAAGATGAAATCTACTGTTCCTGAGATGACACAATTTCTGTAGAATTGACGACCATTGTTGACGTATAGTGTGTCTTGGTAGCCGTCGAATCTACAGTTGAAGAGGACAGAACGGTCTCCATTGACTCGGATGGCCACGGCTTGTTCCCCATTTGGACCGGCTGTGTTCTTGAATCCAATATATTTGGCGATGAATCCTTCAGATTCGACCTCTACAAGAATACATAACATAAGCAACATGAGTTTATTAGGACTATGTAGAGATTAATGAATGGTATATGGATCTAAAATTTGTAAGAATATAAACTCCCACACTAGGTGTTCCATTAAGGAACTTCGACCAATCTATTTATCGTTGGTTTTTAATAGCAATTAGTTAATAAGGGTGTGATGAGACTTACGGACTGTGCCACTAAGAGAAGTGGTGGTTCCAGGAGTGAGGCCAGCACTTCTGTTGTAAGTGATAACAGTCTTTCTTGCACCATCTCCGAACAGGAAGATATTGTTCTTGTTCTTAGGGATAATAACTTGCTCTCTGTAGATACCAGCCTTAATGTAGATGATGCATCGGCCAGGGTTTTTATCGGGACAAGCGTTAACAGCTTGTTGGACCGAGTTAAACTGTCCGCTTCCATCCTTGGCCACAACAAAGTTGGCTCTGATTCTAGTACCACCACCACGTCTTCGTCCACGTCCAGCATGAGCCATGAGCTTCCTGTCTGCACCTGAAACCCATTTTGGGACTCCGGTTTCGTCAATGTCTTCAAGGAGACGACGAGAAGGACCATCTGGGTCAGCCACGGGAGTATCAACAACAGGAGGAGTTTCTTTGTTGACGGGAGCTGCTCCTTTGTCGGAAGGAGAAAAGACTCCGCTTGTCATGTTCTTGAAATCATCAACCTTGACGTTAAGCTTGGCCATCTCGCTGACGACGGTGTGGAAGATATCGATAGCATTGCCAGTGAGAATCTTGGAGTTCGCAATGCCTTCTCCAATAGTCTTTCTCAAATCATCTTCTTTAATATCATCAAGACAATCGGTTTGGTAATTGTAGACACCGATTATCCATTGTTTTAGCTGGTCGATCTTGCTACCGATCTGGTTTAGATCTTCACCCATTTCCTCAAGTATAGTACCGAGATCCTCAAGGGCGTACATGAAAACTTTCTTGCAGTATTCAAGAACGGCCTTGTTGTTTGGTGAGATACTCGAACCCAAGTCTCCCTCGGTTTTACTCGTGAAATTTGATGATTTGGTTATAGCATCTTGTGTAGCAAGCAAGAAGGCCTTGATCAGCTTGTGTGGGTCATCGCTCTTGACTGGCTCAAGAGTCTTGACACATGAGGCTTGGTCAGTAGTCGCTTGGCAAATACCTTGAACGGCTTTCATCTGAGGAGACAAGGGAGTGTTGTCATTTTTATTAATGATAACAACGACTCCTATGGCTACTCCTACCAATAAGAGGACAGAGGCCACCGAGACAACAACTTTTCCAATCATTTTTAAATATTTATTATTTTATTATATATTTTTGATTATATTTTGGCTCCCTCCGGTTTATTTAGGGAGCGCTTTATTAGAGAAAAGCCAAGTTGTTTAATGACTTGGGGCAGCGAATATTGCAATGGGTTAGGGGGGTTTTATATAAGCGTTTTGTTTCTAAAAATAGAGATGCATGGATTTTGCATGGAGCGAGAGATTAACGGTCGACGAATGGCTGAAAATATCTTTTCAAAAAGCTTTAATTAGCTTACGAGCCTATCTAATTACCTATGAGGTTTAAAATTGGTCACCACAAGATAAAAGTGTTTTTCTACCAAAAAGGCTAAAGATGGTGTACGCTCCTGATCAATAGAGGTGTGGTGGCTTGACAGACTAAAAAAATATATAAATAATTAATCGATGTAAGTAAAAAGGATATATATATATATATATATATATGATAACTTTCGAGACTATGCAATTGCTTAGTTGTGAGTTTAAAAATTAGTCACCACAAGAGAAAATGGCGTACGCCTCTTAGTTAGAAGGTGTGATGGCGCCCTGATTGACTACAACTAAAAAATACATAGATGATAATGACTAATGAGTGCGGTAATTAACAACAAATAAGTGATATTGAGGGCCAGTCCTATAATATTACGAAGCTCTATCTATATGATCAAAGAAACAAAAATAATAATCGAAGGGCGCTTATATATGCATAAAACCCAAAAGTCTAGTTACGCATAACTTTTTAATGCGAAGAAATCTATATCTTATTGTTTAAAAGAACCAAAGCTTTACGTGTGTGTGATCGAGGCTAGCCCTGGTGATATTTGTTTCCTGCGCGCGGCTAGGGGCGAAGCCAGTAAAGGAGTTGTGGGTGCATGTGCACCCATAATTTTATCAATATTAACAATATTTGTATGTAAAAGTATAAGTTCCAGGTAGCTATTATGGTTAAAGTCTTCATGTGCACCCATAAACTTCCAAGGTTCGAGATACACTGTGCTACTTATTTTCCTTTTTATGAATTATGCACCCATTATAACAAAATCCGAGCTTCGCCCCTGCGCGCGGGGTTTTATATAATTTGTTACTCCTTGTCTCTGTGGTGTGTTTGTGTCTGGTTACTTCAATATGTTACATAGTACACAGCCTTTCAGGCTTTCACTAACAAGGTTATGGGAGAGTGGTGGCTTTATTTTTGGCTACTGCTAGGTTCACACCTATTCCTCTTTTTTTTTTTTTACAGGCTTGAGATGCTGCATTTGGAATGTGTAAGTTGTTATTTTAAATTGGGCCTCGTCAGAGCCGTGCGACCTTTTATAGATGCCCGAAACGAACAACAGAAAAATAAAATCATTTAAAAGAAATTCATCAAAATTAATAAATAGTATCATTGTTGACAAAAAATAGCATTGTTACATATCAAACAACTAAAAAACTAAATTTTCAAAATAGTTCTAAGATATAAAAAATTATATTCATCCTAGAAACGACATAATAAAAATATACAAAAAATCTTTTTAAATGGCCTTCATATTATTTTGTATTGATAATATAATCAAGTGACTCAATGTTTTTAATTGCTATATTCAAACGAACATAAATGCATTAGTATATTTTTTTAAAAAAAAATATACAAAAAATAGATCTACAGTTTGAGATAAAAATATATCATACTTAGAAGTGATAACAACCAAAATACGAGAAGACAATGCTGATAATTTGTAAACTTCTAGCTATGTAAAGCCTAATTATTATTTTTTAATTGTTTATTATTTATCACAAATAAACCAATTTGATTTAAAACAAACGAATATAAAAGTTTTATGGTAGAAGTACTAGCGGTGGCCAATAGTTCATGTTAGTTATTATATGTCCCACTTTAATCAAACTGATGTAAACAGCAGTATATATATAAAAGTAATAGTATGATGCTTAACCAATGCAAATATTATTATGACACAACTAAAAACTTGTTTTGATGCCTCATGAGAAAATGATGCCCTAAGCGAAAGTTTCTATTGTTATAGGCACGCACGGCACTGGGCCTCGTTTAAGTTAAATAGTTTTTTTTTTTTTTTTTTTTTGGTAAAATGTTAAATATTATACCAACTTTTCAAGTTTGTGACAGAAATTACAAAGGTAACTAGTAGCAGATTGCAGAATTTAAACTAAACATCGAAATCTAATGCGACAAAAGTATCAACCCGCAACAGGAGCAGAACCAAACCTAGAAACCAGCTAAGCAACGAAAACGAGCAAGGACCAAAGCAACCGGAGCTAGTCAAGGATGGGAGTCAGGCACCACGAGCTACCGAGAGAAAGGCGCCCTCAAACCTTGAAACAACGGCTCCTGCAGCTTCCAACTAATCTTCCCAAACCTAATCCGGACAAAGAATCCGAGCACAAACAAATCATAAACACTCGACAGCAATGACCTTTGACGGCACGAGAGAGAACCACCAGCGACGATGCCGTCGTTCGGAAGGGAAACATGGAGAATGCCGCCTCCAGCCCCACCTACCGTGACCGTCTACACCCATTTAACCGCAATCACATATAGAGAGAGTGGATCGCAAGAGACTAACCCTCCAAAGACCACACCACAAGAGAAATGACCGTTCGATTGTCTCATTACCGCACAGAACGTTGGACATGGTCAATACCACCAAAGGCGAGAATCACCACATCACTTACCTTATTAAAGAGAGGCAGACACAAGGGGAACCAGGACGAAGCGAGGAGACAACCTCCATAAAACACCGGAGCAATCGCTCACAATGGAGCAGAGAAACAAATAAGCTCGCCATTACACGTGCCGCCATTACACGTGCCGCCACACACGTGCCGCCACGTCCTACGTGCGTTGCCACCAGAACACGCCGGAAGAGGAGAGACCCACCTCCGAAGAGCTCACGCACGTTCGCCGGAGACCACCAGCAAGAATAGGGGAAGAAGCCCTAGATCCGCGAAATCACAGAGCTTACACGGCTCCGGCTCCAGGGACTCCACCGCTGCAACACCAAGCCGGAAGAGCACACCTGCAACAGATCCGAGCACCCACAACCACCACGCGCTACCACTCAAGCCTAAACACAACAACGACTAAAACAAAACCCATCCGGACAGAGCCTCAACTGACGACGAAGAAACAGAGCTATGGAGGAGCGGAGCACCGTCCTCAAGAGCTGCTACCTCCGAGATCTGACCTTGAAGCAATTTAGGCTCTAGATCTGAACCGGACAGAACCATGTTGCGTCAAGCAGCCGCAGAGAAACAGGGGAAGAGACAAAGAAGAGGACACAGAGAGGCTAACAGGAAAAATAAAAAGGAGAGAAAGCCCGGCGGTCGCCTTAGACGATGGCGGCGGCCGCCGGCAACGAAGAAGCTGAAAGAAAACCCTAGTTTTAGGAGAGAGGTGAGAGCAAAGTTTTAGGAGAGAGAAAAGAGTTAAATAGTTTTTGTTTATTCGATGTCCACTTTGTACCAGAAAAGCAAGTGTAAGCGTTATGAAAAAGAGGAAGCCGGCATGTGTAATTCTCATATGTTATCTCCCGCCAATCTAAACGATAACAACAATCCTCATCTTATGTAGTAATAACACTTCTTGCATTGGTCTTTTATGGTTGTCTTGTGTGTTACTTATTATACCGAATGCAAATCGTGTGTATTTCCATCAAGGTGTTTGTTCTCCTCCCAGAGTCCCAGCTAAGTCTAGCCAAATAAGCGCTCCTTTGGAAGGCTGTAGAGTTATATTTGCTCACTCGTGTAAAGTTGTGGCTGCATTCCGAAGGTGATGCAGCCCACAGAACCGGGTATGTGGGAATTGGAATGAAATATTCCAATGGTCTCACTTTAAGGAGCCTTCATTTCTAAAAAGAATAACTATATATGTATATACATGTATTTCTATATAATGATGTATAAGAATAGCAAAATATAAAATAAAAGAGTTAATTAAAATAATTTGTATATAAAATGTTAAATAAAATATTAGGAGAATCTCATATTGTTATAGAATAGATATAAATAATCTGTATACTTTGAAAATTTTGATTTTAAAATAAAGATTTATATTCGTTATATTCATGAAAGAGAAATTCTCTCAAATAAACATTATTAAGTTTTTATTATAAAAATAGATCTCAAAAACTAAATTGACCAAAATAACATTTTTTATTTTGAAAATTTTAAGTTTTTTTTTTTTTTTAATTTGAAATCATACCCCCTAAACTCCACTCTTCAACTCTAAACAAAAAAAAGTCTAGGATTAGTTATCCCAAGAGATATAAATGTATATTTACTTATTTTTTATAGAACACTTAAGTCTATTTTGATCATTTTTATTTTTAAGGTATATATTTGTGACAAAAACATTTTTAGGTTTATCCTAGAGAATTTCTCTTCATGAAAAGTGTAATTGTTTTTCTAGTAGGGTTTCTAAAATCTCGACTCCTTCCCTGAGTCCCTCAAGATGTTTTGTACAGAAAATACTCGTATATGCCTACAGTGTAGTGAGCTCCGTGTTTGTTGTGGATGAGGCATGATATGTGCTCAAATTACCAAAAGATACTGATTACTCTCTCAAATAAGAGATTCAGCCGTAGTACTTAGTGATTGAATCCTCAAAGAGCGAGAACACACAATAAATTTGATATTCAATTCAGTTATGTTAGGCAATTTATATAGATCTTAGACCAAGTAAATATGGAAATTATTGGGTATAAAGAAAATAACTAGATCTAAGATTTTCAGGTAGTGAATTATAATGGATATAGAGCTAAGGAGTTTTCAGTCATATAACACGTACTTAATTGGTAAAGATATAGTTATTTATATCTATCTATCTATCTATCACTAAGCCCCGAGTATATAACTTCCGTATGCAGAATCAGATTGATCGTCGATTGATAGTATGTAAACGACATCTGTTGATGGCTTTCTTGGTCAATCATTAATTCAACCAAATTTAGTTAATCACCTAGAACCACTAAAACAACTCTCATATGTATCTAGTATTCAAAGCTCATAAGAGATTATACAGGTATTGATCAAACAATCACACAATTCTCAATATCCTAGTTCATAGTTCTAAGTAGCTAATCTAGATAACAAGCATTAAAAATCTACTAATGATAGATCTAATTATCACCCTAACAATTATATTGTTTGGCGAATCCACCAAAACCTTTAATAAACCCTAAATCTAATAAGGTGACTACTCAGACATATTCAAGCAATACATAATCATAACCATAGAATATTACATTAAATAAAGAGTAGGATAAAAACTAGGTTCCAATACAAAGCTCTGAAGAAGTCTTGATATTCTCCCCAAAACCTTAAGCTACTAAATTAGTTTCCGAAAATATGAAAAAGTTAAAAAAAGAGCGGTTATTTTTATAAAACATCAGCAAATACCATATAAACTAGGTAATTTTGTAAATAGTTGTGTTTTGGGCTTCAAGTCGGCTGCTTTTCGGATTGAGTTTCCGCGCATCGACCGTTGCTAGATGACAAGGGTGCATCATCGATCAATGTTAATGCTCTGTTCGGCTTTGTATTATGCTGAATTTGACCAGCTACGGGATTCTTCTCTCTTTAAGCTCTAGAAAGCCTAATAATCTCCACATTGTTCCAAAACACACATGTACATGTAAAGACTAAAACATATTTTAGACACACTAACAGATTCCAAATAGAGCCTATAACATAGTCTAGAAGTGGTAAATATAGGAACCGATCAAAATAGAAAACAATACTAGTAAACCGCCCTCAGACTAAAACAATACTGTCCACAGTGTTCTCACGTCTTGGTTAGGTGGGAAAATAAAAGCATAAATAAAAGTATGAAGGAAAGTCAAAAATACCAGACTCTATTAGAGTTGTTGATCGATGGTGAGCTGATGACGTCAACTGATGGTGGTTCTCCATCATCAACCGATGGTTGTTCTCAAACTTCTTTTTTTAATTGTAACAAATAAAAACACAAAATTAAGTAAAATCACGAAATTGAGTAGTTTGCCTCCCACTCAGTGGTTAGTTATAGTCTTTAGCTTGGCGTTGGGACTTTTTAGACTAAGACGGGGGTAAACCACCACTTGATGGTAAACAACTGTCCACATCCTCTATGTTAACCATGTACTGACGAATCTTCTTATTGCTTTTTCCCCTATGGTTTGCTATACATCTCGTGTGAGCTCAATGTGAGTGATTTATCCTCAAGGCCCTCAATACATTGATTCAACCAACGGATCCTAGTATATGTGGGTATGGGCACATCGTCCATTCTTTTGTTGACATCCTTCAGGATCATGTTCAAAGCTATATAGACTTCATCCAGCCTATCATCCAACAACTCCATGGTTACTAGTCTTTGTCGGATTGGTTTCCAGGTAGCATCGATTGATGGTCACTGTCGGCTATCGATCGATGGTCCTTTGTCAGCTTTTCTATGTTGTTGTTTCTGAACCATACCAATAGTTGAGTCCATCTTTTCATTTATCTCCTCCATCCACGAAGTTAACCTTCCAATACTGTTGTTGAAGGGATAGTAGACATCATCAATCCTCTTGTGATAATCCTTTGTCATATACTCATGGGCTCTGTATATGCTGGTGACCTTATCATCCACCTCTATTGTATTGTAGCAATCAACTAAGGGCCTGGTATACTGAAAACGTTTTGCAGGTAAGCGCAGATAGTTGTAACCAATCACTACAGCTCTCTGGAGAGTCTTTCTTATGTCTTCCTTTGACACATTGATATTCCACAATCCATATCTCGTGCATTGCCATATTTATCTCTGAAGGTTCCATACTCATCTCGGGATTTCCAGCAAAATTGTCTCCTAAGTGGATTTGTATAGAGTTTGTCCAGGTTAGCATCGATCAATGGTAGAGGACCAGCGTCGATCAATGTTGCATTCCAGGTTTCATACGACCCTCTGCAGCATCCTATAGGGCAAGAGCATTGTATTTGATTTCTTCTTGTTCTAGATAAAACTCGTCGTACTCAGGATTAGCCGCATCATACCCTAGGTCAGACTAGTGTCGATCGATGTCGAAGGGTCGGTATTCATCAGCCTGGTTTTGTTGTCGTCGATTGATGTCTTGGGCTGGGTATCGATCGATGCTCCATCGGCAGAGTCATCCTCTTGCTCGAAAGCAGAAACATGTAGCCACAAGTCATGGTTCATGAACCAAATCAATGAAAACAATCATGTTTCTAGTATGAATAGGCTCATAGTACTGAGTTTGATCAATGAGAGATAAATAATGCTTGTTTGTTAGCATGTCGCATACTGCTCTTACAGTGGTCATGAAAGCTCTTCCAAGTAGCAGGGATGAACTCTTCTCCACTTTGACGTCCAAGATATGAAAGTCTATAGGGAGTAGGGCATTGCATATTTGCACTTGGAGATCCTTTACTATATACCTCTTGAATTTATCATAGTGTAATCCACAAAAGTTAATGAATCACTAGAAGACTCCACCTATAAGCTTACCACCTCTGCCATGGCCCTTGGCATAATGCTTACTGAAGAACCAGTATCGCAGAACGCATGTGGGTAGTAATCTCCCTTGATGTTGCAGGGAACCACAAACTTTCCAAGGTCACTTCTATTTTTCAACTAGACCGTCTGCTTTTTCTTCTCCCTCAGAACATTGAACATGTCCTAAATGTCCTTATCAGTTTCTTTAATTTCTCTGAAGAACATCCATAGTCTAAGTCTGCTTTTTCTTCTCCCTCAGAACATTGAACATGTCCTAAATGTCCTTATCAATTTCTTTAATTTCTCTGAAGAACATCCATAGTCTATAGGTGTAGTAAGCTTCCTCAAATGGGTTTTCTAAAGGGATCGTAAGGACTTTCTTAATAAAGTTATCCATCTCTTTCTCATTAACTCCTCTTCTAAGATGCTTAGAGACCTTCTTCTTCCTAGTATGGGTTTTCACCACAACTTCATCTATTATGATAGGGTATGGTTCATCTATCTGTATGGGTTTGGGTGGGATGGTAGTCGGATGTCTATTGGCATAAAGAAGATTTTTGTATATTCTTGGCAGCATACACTTTTCGTTTTGAATGGCCATTGATCGATGGTAGGTTCCATCTGTCGATCGATGTTCATCGCATCGCATGAACCTTCGGATTAATCAGGTATCCTCTACCAATGGGCCACTCTAGCCGTCGATCGATGATCGTTTGAACAATGTGAGGTATTTTCACGAGTTTCTTCAATTTGGTGCCTAATTTTTCCACCACTTGCCAAACAAAATCATCACCCACAATGGCATTGACGTGATACCTCTGTCCAGCCTCAGTCTTATCCTTAATTAAGGTAATATGTCTTTTCACAGCCTCACTGGTCTAAATAACCCGATTCTCTAACTTCTTCAGATGGGTGATGAGGGTTTCAAACTTGGTATTGAGGTTGACATATCAATGTTCCCATTGAAATTCACTGTCATTTCCTGTTGTCCCTACAGCACCTTGTCAATCATGGCTTCAATTTTACTTTCTTGGGTGGCTTGTGGAATATTCTGATAGGAGGAAGATCCATAGGTTCTGTTTTTGCTGTAGGATCGCTGCTGTTGTGAATCTTGGTTGTAGTTACCTCTCTAACCAATGCCATAGGAGTTCATGTTACTCTGATTCCAATATCGCTGGAATCAATTCCCAACAAATTACAAATCTTCTTTTTCATAATTGTTAGATCTTATAGCTTCCATATCTTCTGCAAAACTGACTTACCTCTTAAAAAACTTCTAAACACTCTCCAACTTGGCTTTTACCTCTTCCATCTGATCATTGGTCAGTGTAGGGGCCGATTTCTTCCTTTCAAAATCGTTGTTCCTGGTGCTTTTGCTACTGCCAAGTTCTATATCAATCTGATGACTTCCTCTGGGCTCTTAGTGCAGAAATTTCCATCACTGGTTGTGTCTAAAGGCCGCTGATATGATAAATCAAATACTTAGAAGTTTCACTTCATTGAATCCATGGACAGTCTCTTTGGTAGGAGTTGAATCTGATTCATGACTTTTTGAAAGATTCTGAAGGCTCATGTGTAAATGTAGCAATTCTACTTGTAAATTCTTCACCTATGACATCATCAAAGAAGTTACGCATGAAGGCGTTTTTGATGTCAGTCCATGATGTAAGAGATCCTAGTGGTAGCTGCTTAAGCTAATATGAAGCTTCTACAGCAAGTGTTTACTTGAAGAGCTTGCATAAAAGATAGTCTATGGGGACTCCATTTGCCTTGATGGCAGGCACAAGATCCTCAAATCGTTCCAAGTGATCTATAGGGTGCTCATGTGAGAGACCATGATATGATGTTTCTATCACCATTGTGAAATAGACTAGCTTCAATTCATAATTGTTCCTCTGGAAAATGGTGGACGTTGGCATATAACTGATCTGGATGGTTGTAGTCAGACAATATTTTGCGTTGAGCAGCCTGGGCCTCAGCTCCAGCTGGAATTACAACAACTTCTACTTCAGCTACTTCTGGTTCAGGGATTACATCATTTCTGACCTGCGGCATTACGCCGATGACCCTCGAGGTCATACAGGTATCATCTCTCATTCTTAGTTACGATAAAGATATAAACCTTGTATGATCGAGAATCAACGTCGATCGATGGTACTTGGTTATAGTCTTTAACTTGACATTAGGACTTTTTAGACTAAGACGTGGGTACAGCACCACTTGTTAGGAAAAAAGTGTCCACATCCTTTATGTTCATCTGGAACAATGTACTGACGAAGCTTCTTATTGCTTCTTCACCTATGTTTGTATACATCTCGTGTGAGCTCAATATGAGTGATCATGTCCTCAAGGCGATCAATACATTGATTCAACCGACGGATTCTAGTATATGTGGGTATGGGCACATCGTCCAATCTTTTGATGATATCCTTCAACATCATGTTCAAAGCTATATAGACTTTATCCAACCTATCATCCAACAACTCCATGGTTACTAATCTTTGTCGGATTGGTTTCCAGGTAGCATTGCTTGATGGTCAATGTTGGCTATCGATCGATGGTCCTTAGTCAGCTTCTCTATGTTTTTTTTCTGAACCATATCAATAGTTGAGTCCATCTTTTTCTGCATCTCCTCCATCCACGAAGTTAACCTTCCAATAGTGTTGTTGAAAGGATAGTAGACATCATCAGTCCTCTTGTGATAATCCTTTGTCATATACTCTTGGGCTCTTTAAATGTGGTGACCATATAATCCACCTTTGTTGTACTGTAGCAATCAACTGATAGCCTAATATACTGAAAAATTTCTGTAGGTAAGCGCAGATAGTTGTAACCAATCACTACAGCTCTTTGCAGAATCTTTCTTTCGTCTTCCTTTGACACATTGATGATTCCACCATCTATATCTCGTGCATTCCCATCTTCATCTCTGAAGATCCCATACTCATCCCTGGATTCCCAATGAAATCGTCTCCTAAGTGGATCTGTATAGGGTTCGTTCAGGTTAGCGTCAATCGGTGGTTGAGGACCAGTGTCGATCGATGGTAGAGGATCAGTGTCGATCAATGTTGAATTCCAGGTTTCACCAGATCCTTTGATATCTGCAGCTTCCTCTAGTGCAAAAGCATAGTATTCGATTTCTTATTGTTCTAGATAAAACTCGTCGTACTCAGGATTAGCCGCTTCATGCCCTAGGTCAGGATTAGCGTCGATTGATGTCGAGGGATGGGTATAGATCAGCCGTTTTTTTTTCTGTTGATCAATTTCTTGGACTGGGTATTGATCGATGCTCCATCATCAGGGTCATCCTCATGCTTATTTTTTTATTATAAAAATATTTTTTATTTTATTAAATATATATAAATTAATTATGAATAATTATTTATTTAAGTTTTATATATTCTAAATGCCAATACTCTCTCAAAAGTTTCATATTAGAGCATTGAGTAAATAGCATTTGGAGAGCATTAGAGCACATCCATCCATTAGGACCTCTAATGGGTTCTAAAAATTTAATCTATACTATTAAAGCAGAATCCCTCATAGGATTCTGCCCTTAGTTTTTTAGATATTAACAATGGTATGCCACTACCATAAATAATAAAATCAATTATTTCAATATTAGTTACCATGTATTCCAACTGGTTCGGTAATTCTCTGAATAATATGGATATTTTCAAGATATTCTAAAAATGACCAAAAGGGCATAATTATAACAAATTGGATCTCACATGATCTTCTCTTTTTATTCTTCGACGTACTCGCGAGTTAGCACCATGAACTCAACACAAACACTTTACTCCAGCCGAATACTTTAATATTTTACAAAATTTCAGTTTGGGGCTACTTTAATGGTCTACACTTTGGGACTACTTTAATACATCATAATTTTGAATAAGGTATTAATTTTTATATGGTAACAATATATCATGATAAAAACATTTTTTCAAAAGAACATACATTTTATTGCTATAAAAACTTTTTCAAAAAAATAAATAAATAGCATATCAAAAATTAGTAATGATCAATAAACTAAATGATAGTAATTCTAAGTAGTGATAAAAATCATATATTTACATATAAATATATAAAAATGATATCAAACAAGGGTCAGACCATTTACTTAACTAATCGAAAATGAGTAATAGAATAGATGTTTGACGGAAAAAAAAAACTAATCGAAATTGAGCTTTACAATTTTATTAATTCACAAGCTCAAATACAATTAAAATAATTTATTAATAAAGCCAATAATAGTTATTCCATAAATATAAGAAAATAAAAAATATGAAACTTATAACATTTACAATAACATATTATTTATTTTAAAAGTTAAATTAAATTTCAAATTAAAAAATTCCCGCGCCGGTCAAAATCTAGTTAGTGGTTTATAAGATGATTTGATTAGTTAAGAACCTTAGTTAGTGGAAATTATTTTTTTTGGAAATTATATTTTTCCCCTCCAATGGGAGAACCTCTCATAGGGATTCTTAATTTTTTTTTTAATAAAATGATTTAAAATAAAAACATACATACAATTTTTATTAAAAATGACATAAAACATAATAAAAATACAAATACATTTCATAATCGTATCCTATGTTCTGTCTCATTGGCTACAATACTATGATCATGTAACCTAACTCATCGGAAACATACCAGTGACGTGTAAACAAACATCGTGGCTAGAGAGTTGACAATGTGTTTCTGAGAAGATGGTGGTGGCTTCTGTTTGTATTAGCGCATGAATTCCCGAGACCCAAGAGTCCTGGACATTACTTTGTTCTCCCCTCTCTTGTTGATCACAAGCTCCACGGTATTAGCTGATTCACCAGCTACCACCATCTGGTGAAAGGTGGCACAGTTCATTGAAGTACAGACAAATGAAGTCCCTCTTCACCTGTAAGAGAAACAATGTAAGGAGTTAAAAAAAACAAAGATCTTTAGGCTGAAGTGATGAGACAGAACAACAGCAACTTTAGTCAAAATTAGTCATAGAACTAGTAGCAATACTTACCTTTGCAAACGTGTGACTAGAGTACATAACAACAACAACTTTAGTCAGACCAAGTACTATACTCGTCACTACAACATAGACAAACCGAGACTGCAAGAAACCACACTGAAACTAAGCATATTGTTATTTACAGCACACATATACATTAGTCAAAATTCAGAAAGAGATATGCTTAAACAAATGTGGACCTTTATGAGTTGTGAGATCAATCCAAGCACAAGATGAGGCTGCAAGAAAATCATTCAGTGATCACAATCTTCTCTAACAGTCTAAACATCATATCTAGCAAGATTAAATATATTTGCAAACAAATAAACATTATCTTACTTATCATCAAATCCAAAAACCACATCGAACGAGATTCAAAAAACTAACACTGAAAAACGACGAGATCATCGGAGTTACCTTGAATTGAGAGAACAAATCTCGACTTCTGTGAGCTGGCTTTGTAGCGATTCCTCACTCTCCTAACCATCACAAGTTATGATTCACAACCATCCTCTTCACTTCTAGACTCCTCGGCCAACAATCCCATCCTCGCCCCATTCATCTCCCCTTCCTTATCCTCCTCCTCCTTCTCCTCCGCACTCGCCTCCGGATCCCCCGCTTCCAACGCCGAGCGTCTCCCCAAGCGATTCGTCTCCTCGACACGATGTCATCACTCGCCACCTGGAACTCCTCTCTCAGTTCTCTTCCCTCTTCCAAGCCGAGATCTCTCTCCACCTTTGTAGCGATCCGAAACGATTACTCCCATGCCAGACATCAACCTCTCTGTAAAGGAGGAGATGGCGATCAGAAGCAAGAGAAGATAGAGTGATTGGGACTGGAGGAAGAAGAGAAATTGATTCCGTGAATTTCATAGATGAGGAGAGAGACAGTGAAACCTCTTGATTTATTTCTTTTGGTCAAAGGGACACGTAGATAGGGGTGAGGGCAAGGTGGCTTACTATTTTGCACGTACTTCGACTTAACTTGTCTTATACAAATAATAAATTATTGACTTGTATTTGACTTGTTTAAAACAAGTACTTGCTATTTTAAATACTTGATCAAAAGTATAATAACTTGCAAGTTACTTGTCTTACTCTATTACTTACTATTTAAGAAAACTTGTGAACTATTTACGAGTTTTTCGGAATATTTAAGAACTATTAACTAAGTAATATTCTGTTACAAATACATATAGAAAGTTTATTTTGTTTATTCTACTTAAAGTAACATGTAAATTACTTTAAACAGAATATTTTTTCATATTATAAGAAAGATAAATTAAAAAATGCATATTACGGTATATAAACATTGTATAATGATCACGATAACAAGAATGTCTTCTCTAAATAAGTAAAATGTAATAACAAATCATATAACTAAATTTTTAATATTTGTTGCTATGTACTACTTGACTAGATAACAATGAGTATTCAAAAATCAAGATTGGATACGAAATAAGTAACAAATAAAAGAAGAGTAATGAGTATTTATGTCCAATTCTAAATGCAAGTAAAAGAAAACACAAATATGAAAAACTAAGTAATAGATCTTGTAACAAATATCAAGTAATAGAACACGTAACGGGGCGGAACGAGTCAATTACAAAAAATAATAATGATACTTGATACTTGACTTAGTCTTATAAGTAATGAAAATTGTCGTCTTGTTACTTACCTTGACAACACCGAGTACAATTTTCAAGACGGGTACGAATCAAATACAGAGTTTAAGGCGAGTAACAAGTAATGATGCCCAATCCTACACGTAGGGGTTTTAAGCAATTCTAAAAATCCCATATAAACAATTGGTTCTATGCTTTTGGATCATTTTTTCTTTTTTTTTTTCTTTTTGTTTTAGAACTTCCCTTTGTTACTTTTGGTGGAGGTGGTCTTAGCATTTGGTAAATATTTTTCTAAATATTTCTTTAGTATATTTTGACTGAATAATAAAAAACATAATGCTTATGTTAATACTTTGTCAATCAAACCTTTAGTCTAAATTTTAGATTCGATTATTCTACTCTTTCGTGTTTTGGTAATTGCTGTCAAAAATTCAAAACTAGTACTCCCTCCGTTTCATATTAAGTGTCGTTGTAGAGAATTTTTTGCGTTACAAAATAAGTGTCGTTTTCGGTTTTCAATGCAAAATTTATTAATTTTATTGTGTAATTTGTTTTTCTATTGGTTAAAATATGGTTAGGTGTATGGGTAACTGTGCTTTTATATAGGAAATATGTAAAATTAATTGTTTTCTTAATCCGTGTGCATAGCTGTAGAGTGACACTTATAATGAAACAGAGGGAGTATAATATTTAACACTTTACCAAAAAGATAATTTATAAACATTGATTGTCAGACGTTAATAATCGTATATAGATTCTCTAAGTCAACATGTTGAAAAACGTTTGGCAACCGTGTCCTAATCGACCTATTATTGGTAGAATGTCTATATTTTTTAAGCATTTATCTCCTTTATGACGGTTCGAGTTTTAAAATTCTTGATTGTGTATTATTAATGGTAGTTTAGTTTCTAGCTCGAGGTTGGTAGCAGAGGCGGATGTAGTTAGGGATGGGCACATATGAGTATTTGATATTTTTGCTATACTTGGTATCCGATTTGGATTGTATGAGTATTCAAATTTTGGATTTGTGTTTATTAAAAATAAGTACTTGCAGTTTTAAGTACTTGCAAAAAATTGATAGACTTGCAAGTTACTTACCTTATTTTATTACTTGTTATTTGTAAAAAAATTACAAATTACTTGATAACTATTGGTAAATTATTTGATAATTAGTTAAAACTTAAAGATAAATAAATTTGTTATATATAAATACTATGTCATTTTTTCATTGTTTTCTAGTTTTTAATCATTCGTGAAATAAATTATATAATATGTCATTGTTTTCATTTTGTCATTGTTTTTATAGTTTTTAATCATCCGTGACATTGTTTTCATTTTGTCATTGTTTTCTAGTTTTTAATCATTCGTGAAATAGATTAAATAATATGTCATTGTTTTCATTTTGTCATTGTTTTCCTAGTTTTTAATCATTCGTGAAATAGATTATATTAAGAAAGAAAAAATTCGAAAATGTTTATATAAATATGTCACATGTGTTTGATTCACTTATAAAAAATTGAAATATAAACGAGTTATTTTACTATGATTTAGGAAAATATATATTTGTTCATTAACAAAAACGAATAATAAACCAAACAACGCTGAATAATTAGTTTTATTTTATTATTTTGTATATGAAAGCAGTTTAAATAGACTACTTGATACACGTCTTAGTCAAAACAAGTATTCGAGTTTAAGAATCGTGTACCAACCAAGTAGTGAACATGAGGCAAGTAACAAGTAATTATGACCACTCATAAAATACATAAAATTTAATTAATTAATGAAATATAGACTAAGTATTTAATAAATCAAGTAACAAGTAAATGATAACAAGTAATTAACCAAGTAAGAAACCAAATAGTTAAAAATAAAAATGAACTTGATACTTGACTTGTACTTGCAAATAATAAAATCTGTTTATTTGTACTCGATTTGATTGGAGCAAGTACTTATTTTTTTAAACCAAACCGAGATAAGTAGCGAGAACAAGCCGAATATCAAGTATTTGTGTTCAGGTATATAGGGGGTCACATAACATCCTTAAAATAATAAAATAAACTAAATTGTGTAAAATCAATAAGCATCTGCTAGCAAAATTGGTTATTTAGAACCCATTGACACCCCTTAATCCACAGTTCAGTTCCCAAATGACACCTTTTGATAATAATTTTTATCTATTTGTAAAAGTGACCCCGGTAAAATAAATTTATAGATCCGTCTGGTAGTTAAGTTGTTAGAGTGATAGTAAAACATTTAGGTAACTAATGATATGTTTAATTGTTTATATATAAGCTACTTTAGAATCTGGTTAATTAATTGTTTAGACAGGTTTTTTCCTGTATTTTTCTCGTTCAAGCTTTATTTTTTTCCTAAGGACTCCCCTAAGGATTCCCCATTGCACATGCTCTTATGTAGACACTTGGTGTGCGTGCAGTATTATCATAGAAGATGAACTTTTCTAAGTTTTATTTTTCTGTGTGTATATTTCAGTACTATTAAATTAACAACATGTCCTATTGACAAATCTCAGTTTAAAAAAAAAAAACATGTCCTATTGATGGTTGTTAGATCCAATTAAAAAAAAAAACTAGAGTTTCACCCGCACATTCGTGTGGGTATATTTTTTATTTTATAAATATATAACTAAAAATTTTAAATATATGATTTATATTTTAGCTTTAACTATAATTATATATAATAAGTAAATAAAGAAATACTTATTTTATAAAAACAATATTTAACTTTTGGTAAGATCTTGTTAGATTTTTTCAACAGATTTTGTTGTATTTAAATTCATTTATTATTAATATATTTGTTAATTATTAAGATATTTTTAAAATAATATATATTTGACTGGTTAATGTAACAATCAAAATATGTCAAATTAAATAATAAATGACATGGTCCAATATGACTTCTAAATAGTAGATAAATTTGGTACTTCTCTTTTAATAGAGAAGATACTCGATATCTAAACTGCTTATATGACTCTAAATTATACATATAACTGCTTATATTGGCATATCCTACTTTTAAGGTCTATTTGATCTAAAACCTTTTAAATAATACGTGAACAAAAATAACAGTTCCATAGCCACTAATGTCCTATTTTTAAGGACTATAAAACTATAAAACTCCTTTTCAAATAAACGATATCTATCCTACTAATATCCTAGTAAATGGAATAAGCCCTTTTGAATTATAGTGGATCAAATTTAACAAAATCCATTCATCAATTTCTGAAAAATTAATGTGTAACTATAACATTATTATAATTATATATGAAATCAAATAATGAAAACTTAATGAAAAATTTATAATTTTATTTATTTAATTACCATGAGAATATAATAAATGTAGCTATACTTTGTTATTTAAAAAAAAAATCATTAATAACTATTTACAAATAAATTACAAAATAAATTTGTGAAATGACTATAGCACATATATAGTTATCCAACATCTTAAATTCAATCAAATTATCAAAACCTCATATTAGAGAGTGACTAAAAATTTTAAACCCAAATATAATTACAAAAAATACCCAATATCTTTATAAACAAAAAGATAAAAATATGAAAATAAAATTTCTAAAAAAAAGGTAAAACAAATAATATACCCGCCCTTGAAATCTAGTACATACATAAAGAAATATACCAAACACATTACTAATTAATTTTATTACTAGAAAAATATAATCACATATTTTTCCATATCCTTTCCAACCAGGAGGTCCATACATGATTATCATCCATAACATATTAATTACAAATATACATCAAAAATATCTGAAAACAATCGAGGTTCCAGGCACATTTTTCTTTGTTTTCATATATGTATAAGATTATATATGTTAATAAATAAATCAATGGTAGTAAAACGACAAAGGTGGTGGGAGCAACGAATCGGTATCTTTCTGGTTAAGTTTGGTCTTAATGTTTAAAGTGTTGAAGACTTTATCCATTCCAGAGAACACATCCACTGACTCACCACTCATTCTTTTCCCAAGCCCAATCCCTCCTTGAACCTCTTTCAACAACGTTTTGTCGTAAATGTCATCAAGACAAGTCGAGTGGTACGTGAAGATCGAAGTCATCTTACTCTTGCATGTGAAGTAATTATCAGCCATGCTGGTTAGGTTTTTTCCTGCGGCTTTCCAGAAATCTGCAAAGTCTTCCAAGGCGTTGTTTAACTGTTTTTCGCAACCGGTGATGCAGTTTGTGGCGAAGGCGTTTCCTTTGTACTTAGGTTTGATTCCGGAGAGAAAGTTCAAGCCCTTTTTAACGGAGGATTCTGCTGCTGTGGCTAAGTAGCGGACCAAGAAGGCAGGGTCATTGCTTGGGACGGTTTTCAAGGTTATGCTACAAAGATTTTTGTCTTCGACAACGCTGCAGATTCCTGCTACGGTTTTTTCATGTTCTGGGGTAACGTCGGCACGTTTGGCTGGGACTACGAATGCGGTTGCGGTTAGGGCGATGCAGAGAATGAGGAAGGTGAGTTTTATTGGAGTGTTCATTTTATTTTCCTTTTGTTTTTTTTTTAATTGGACGTGGATTGGAAAGGACTAAGATAGAAAAAAGGAAGAAACAGGTTTACGCATGTAGATATATACGGGTTTGCTATTTATGGATTTTTTTCTTGTTGTCCAAAAAGATGTTTTTTTTTGTTATTGATTTTTGACTATTTTGCAAAGATAAACAGGATGGTAACGAGTGAATTGTGGCGGTTTTATCTGTGGACATGCCATAAGAGCATCTCAAATAGTGTTACTATCACTGAAGTTTTTAAGTATTATTAAACCATTTTTTTTAAAAAAATAATTGTTTGAATAGTTAAAGACTCCAATTAAAAAAGTTAGTCCAGTGGTGTACTTCATTATAGAGTACTTAGAAAAAATAAAGCTTGATGCTATGACTACAAAAGTTCTTATGTAGAAGTTAGTCCAAAGGTTTTTGTGTAGAAGTTTAATCTAAGATTTGACAGAGTTTAGTTACCGAGTCATCATCAAGTCTTTTTGCAATTTTCTCAACATACTCCAGCATTTGGTAGTCGGGAACAACCATGAAAATGATCTCATCTTCTTTCTCCACTGTTTTACTGTCACTTAAGCTGCATCACAAGACAGAACATGATTCCATATACCCTTTCACTTGCACTTATAAGACTATCAAGCTCTCAAGATGAAGCAAAGTTACCTAGCAAATCCAAAACTGCATCTTTCCACTTATATTTTAGCAACGCAGCAGCTCTACTAGCCCTTACAACTGCTCTTGTTCCTCCAGAGGTCACAAACGAAGCACTTGTTTCACCTGATTGCCTAACAGCTCCCACCAAATCATTAGGCAAACAACTGAAAAAATTATAACAAATCTGTGAGTAGTTCTCTTATTTATTACATACTTGCTCCAATCATTCACTTGCAAAAAGACATCATTTTCAAACCATATGTTCCCTTGTGATTCCAATAGACACATATAAACATACAGAAACAGAGCAAAGTGACAACACACCAAATTTTAAACCATATGTTCCCTTGTTTTTCCAATAGACACACAAAAACTGACGAAAATGACAAACTTGGAAGGCAGAGCACACACCAATCTTAATACGATCTAAAAGCAGAGCACACACCAATCTCTATACGATCTAAAAGCAGAGCATACACACCAAATTTCCCTCACCTGTACGTTGCACATTTCTCCAACACTGAGTTTGAAGATATCTTCCCCACTTGCTTTAAGTGTCCGACGAAGATCACCATCTGTAAACGTACCAATCAAACGATGACATTCATCAACCACAAGCAAACACCCACACCCTTTGCTAGTCAGCTCCACCAACTGATCCATAATGAAGTCTCCTTCTTTACTAACCGGAAGCTCATCTTTCTTCTTCATAACATCCTTAACCTACACAACAAATATCCATCCAATCACAAATCCAGACTCCAAAAACCTTACAAAATTCTCAACTTTGAGACCAAACCTTAAAAATCAAACTCTAAAACCTTATAAAGTTCTCAACTTTATGATCAAACCTTAAAAATTCAAACTCTAAAACCTTATAAAGTTCTCAACTTTGAGAAGACCAAACCTGAAATACAAACTCTTCCCAATCCTTCCCGCAGGATGATTAGCTCCATACTCCTCCTTGGTCAGATTCCTCGCCGCCATCAACGCAACGGCGATCGTATCCCCAAACACAATTTGAATCGCCGTGGAAGTCACCGGAGCGAGATCAAACGGACACAGCTCCCTCTCCAGCGGCAAATGCACGTTCATATCGCAAACTCCAGCGAGGGGATTCTTGGGAACGAAGGTGACAGAGGCGAGGAAGGTTCCTCTGGCTTTAGCGCAGGGGACGAGGCAGAGAAGCTCCTCGGTGGC
Source organism: Eruca vesicaria subsp. sativa (assembly GCA_932364175.1). NCBI lineage: Eukaryota > Viridiplantae > Streptophyta > Magnoliopsida > Brassicales > Brassicaceae > Eruca > Eruca vesicaria. The sequence continues at coordinate 26,241 of CAKOAT010534043.1, forward strand.
GCCAGATTTGCTGAAGAGGACGAGGACGTCGGAGGAAAAGAGGGAGGCGATGACGCCACGTCACTAAGGACTCGATCTGTAAACACCTTAATTGCGGACTGATCCTTACCAATTTCATCTGTGTTTATATTTTTTATTCAAATTCCCTAGGTCAACGTGTTAAGGACTCAATTATCGGCCCAATCGTTTCGACCCAGGAAGCCCACTAAATTTACAGGAAATCCAAGGTGGGTTGTTATTTAAATAGTTCTAGCTTCACTATTTCATTTAGAAAAATCCTAAACGTCGAAACTCTGCAAAAACTGAGCCGACAAGGAGAACTAAGATAGTCCAGCCTCCACCACTGCTTTCACTGTTGAGATTGCTGAGTGAACCGTCGTTAATCGTTGCAGATAACTGGAAACCACCGCGTATGTAAAATTTAGCTGTTGCCGTCTAGTAATTCGAATATAACTCTCTAACCATGTTGAGTTTTGTGATTCTAAGGCCACCATCGTGTTCGTGACGTCGAGACGAGTCTGGAGCATGAAGCCCAGCGAGAAATCCACCACCACGTGTATACACGCGTGGTTTGAAGTTTCCCACGTAAATCCCACGAGCCATCGCAACTCACTGCAGATCCCGCGTATGTGGTCCACGCGCCGCCGTTTCCAACTGGCATTAACCAGAGCCGCCGTCTCTGACAACCGCCTGTCTGTCGCCGAAAACTGCCACTGTTTCACCGCCGCCAGTGATTTTCTAGCAAGTTGTCGCCGTTTTTAGTCGCTGCCGGCGATCGGTCACAAGTGACTCGCTGACTCTCCCATGACTCGGCGGCTCAGCTGAGTCGACTCAGCGAGTCAAATCAAGTCGGTTTGGTTAGTCAATTGATTTTCAGTTAGGAGTTAAACCGGATGGTTATTGGAAATTAATATCAAATAAAATTGGGTGGTTTACGTAAATCGGATGGTCCAATTGAATTGATATCAATTAAGAAAAATCGGTTGGTTTATCAATTTCAATTTTGTCAAGGGTTGACTGGCTTGACCTTTGACCAACGAGTTGACTTTTGACCATATCACTGGTTATCTATTTTTAACCGTTCAAAGGGCATTCTGACTTGATTTTTCACCTTTATTTCAGATTTGGAGTGTATTTAAACAGCATGAGTTCATTGATACCAGTTTTCCACATAGCTAAGGTGAGGGCTATTCCGTTAAATCCGATTACTAGTTTCGAAACATGTCCCGTCTTTATGAATTGAGCATGTTTGAGTCTTGCGTGGTAGTTAATGTGTTCATTTTAAACTGAAAATTAATGGTATAGAGGATTCAACCATTGATTGAATTTGGATGTTAAATGGCGATTTATATATATGTATGTAGTTATAAATATAGGGACTATGTGGAGATTGCGGGGGCCAAAGACGCAGGTGTGTGGATGATTGCGGGGTGCAAAGACAGTTGCATATCAACGCAGGGTGATGACTGCGTGGTGCATAGACATTTGCATAACGACGTAGGTTATGATTGCGGGGGTGCATAGATGGACTTCTGTACTATCGACGCAAGGTTTATATATATCACTCCTCATATATATATATATATATATATATATATATATATATATATTTTTGTATGAGGAGAATGCAGGGTGTATGGTTTAGCTATGTGCTATCATTACATTGTTTGTTTCGTGTGATGCATTAGGCGTCTTGTGTGTTCATGTTAGAGCTAAATTTTCATAGTAGGAGTTCTATTTACTTAGTTAGTGGTCTGCATGTCTAGAATCCCATATATCACTAAGTGACTCCCATGTTATTCACTCCTCCTTCTTTTCCTTTCAGGTGAAACCGATGAGCAAAAATGATTGCTATTTTTTTTTCCTTTTGGGATTTACTTCTATTCACTTTCAGATTTCTGCTTTATAATATTATTTATATATGTTTATATTTTATTTTATTTATTTGAGTTATGATGTTTGAAGATGATTTATTCTAAGTAATAAACGGATAGATTATTAATTATTTTATTATTTTGAAAAATACAGGTGTAACAATTTCTTATGCCCATTAAGTTTGATTACTGCATATGGAAATCAAATATAACATAAACGGCTGACAAAATAGTGTGGCTAATGTAGTCCTTCACCTGGAGCTACGGCTCTAGCGTTCAACAAAGGTTGTAGAGCTTTCACAACTGTACTCATATATGGCCTAAAATCTGCTTCATACTGCACACACAACGCTGTAACCGCGGCTAACTGCTTTTCATCATCCAAGACACATGCCATAATCTATAACGGAGCGTCCAAGTAAACATAATTTGTGATTATGTTTTTAATACCTTAGCAACAGCTTTTGGAGCGTAATCGCCACCAAGTCGTGCATCAACGCATTGTTTAACCTTTTCTGTTCGTATCATCATCATCATGTTTAGATAACTATGTGTATTTATCTTATAGATAACTGTGAGCATGAGATAAGGTTGACTTGACCATATCTTGTGATCTCGACTTGTATAAATAGAGAGCTGTGTACATCAATAAACTTAAACTTTCATAATACAAATTTTATATGGTATCAGAGTAATTCTAGATCCAAATTGCTTAATTCTTCTTTCTTTTTCCGCACACAAACACAAATCTCTCAAGAATGACCGACAATAACAGCTCTCTCATGCCTGCCACTGCTACGCACACCGTCGTCTACGATCCCAAAAACCCTGCAAAAATCACTACTTGCCGTCAACATGTCAAACGTTACACGATTGACAAACAAAAATTACCTCATGTGGAGTAGACTAATTCAAGCACTCCTCAAAGGCCATGAACTTCACAAATTTCTCGAGAAAACAGAATCCACTCCAGAGGCAGTCACCATCAACAACGGACTTGCTGAACCAAACCCGACTACTCGTTGCAAATGCTACAACCACTCATGAAGTTTGGAGCACACTCAACCTCATCTTTGGCACACCAACTCGTGGACACATCAAACAATTGAAATTCCAAGTCAAAAGCGGCAACAAAGGTACAAAAACCATAAGTGAGTATCTACGTTTGATCAAGACTAAAGCATATGAACTTGTGCTTCTTGGTATGCCAATTGACCCTGGAGATCTGATAGAACAAATCCTAGCGGACCTTCCTGAAGACTATAAATCTGAGATTGACACAATCAACAGACGAGATCATTTGATCTCCTTCTCTGAACTCACGGAAAAGCTACTTAACCTTGAAGCCATGATCTTCTGCGACCAACCAGCAACACCAGCATTTCCAGCTACAGCTAACACCACCACAAGAAGCAACACCAACACCAACAATAATAACAACTACAACATCAACAATCGCAATAATAGCAACTGACGTCCATCCTTTGCCCCACGACAAGGCATCAACACTCCTCGATCGTCTCGTCCTTACCTTGGAAGGTGCCAGGCCTGTGGAAATCAAGGACACAATGCTCAACGGTGTCCATCATTCAGAGTCATTTCAAACAACTCGATGCAGCAAAACACTCAGCAACCTCACTGGCGGCCACATGCCAGTGCAACATACATGACAAATCAACATCCTGATGCATGGCTTATAGACAGTGCAGCATTCCACCATGTTACAACTGACCTCAACAATATGGCTGCACATATGCCATACGCAGGATTAGATGGCATAGTGAATGGGAATGGAGCCAATCTTCCCATAACACATACCGGTTAACTCTCTCTCTCTACAAACTCCATCTAAGAATTTTGATCTTAATAATGTTCTTTATGCTTCTTCTATGCAAAAGAATTTGATCTCAGTGAATCGATTTTGCAAAACTAACAATGCCTTTGTGGAACTCTTTCCAAATATGTTTCAGGTGAAGGACCTTCCAACAGGGACACTGGTTCTGACCACGCCAGTTAATGGCAACCTATACGAATGGCCTACCAATGAGTCACGCACTCATCTTGCTTTCTCTGCTGTATCATCATCGCCTTTAGACTGGCATCACAGACTAGGACATGCGGCTTTCTCAATTTTACAGCATATTTCCTCTTGATTTCCTCCTGGCTTTTCTTGTCATTCTTTAAATTCTTTTCACTGCAATGCTTGTTCCATTAATAAGAGTCATAAGTTGTCATTCCATGAAACCTCTATTATATCCTCTCGTCCCTTACAAATATTGTTCTCAGATGTTTGGTCTTCTCCCATCCATTCTTTCGATGGCTATAAGTATTATTTACTCTTAGTTGATCATTATACAAGATACATGTGGTTCTTTCCTCTGAAACTAAAGTCACAGGTCGCAGCCACATTTATCAAATTCAAGGAACTTGTTGAGACCCAATTCCAGGAAAAGATAACTACACTTTACAGTGACAACGGAGGTGAATACATAGCACTACGACCATTCCTTGCACAACACGACATCTCTCACCTCACAACACCACCACATACACCAGAGCACAATGGCCTATTAGAGAGAAGACATCGACATATTGTTGAGACAGGTCTATCGCTCCTCACTCATGCCTTCGTTCCCACTGAATACTAGACATATGGATTTGCTACAGCAGTATACTTGATCAACAGGCTGCCAACAAAGTTACTTTCAATGGACAATCCATATTCCCGGCTCTTTGGTACTCCTCCTCACTACGCTAAACTCAAGATCTTTGGGTGTCTCTACTACACATGGCTGCGGCCATACACATCAAATAAACTAGAACCATGTTCCACTCCTTGTGTCTTTCTTGGTTACTCGCTAACTCAAAGTGCTTATTTTAGTTTAGACCCCTCTACCTCTCGAGTCTTTGTCTCACGTCATGTTATCTTTGTTGAAAATAAATTTCCATTTGCTTCTTTAAGTGCTAACGTTTCTTCTCCAGCACCAGAGGAGCCTGCGTGGGTCCCTACGGTGGTCCTTATTCGTCACATGGGTCAGCAGCAGGTGCGTTTTGAGGATCCTTCACCAGAAACTACACCTGCAACAACAACAACTCAACATGCACCAACACCTCAACCAGATACATCAACAGAGTCTACAACATCGACACTTGCTTCCTCTACTGTAGCACCTCAACAATCTCAAAATCCTATGACAACAAGATCTCGCAACAACATCGTGAATCCCAATCCAAAATACGGTCTCACCCCAGCTCTTGCTCCATACATCGAGCCAAATACAATCACTCAAGCCCTGGCTGATGAACGTTGGCGCAAGTCTGCAACTGCAGAGTTCAATGCTCAAGTTGCTAACAACACATGGGATATTTTTCCAGCTGAAGAAGCAACAAACCTGGTCAGCAACAGGTGGCTATTCCGGTATAAATTTAATCCAGATGGGACTGAGAAATCACTAAAATCGCGACTGGTGGCAAATGGCTATCATCAACGTCCAGGAGTGGATTATCATGAGAGTCATCAAATCCCCAAAAATTCGACTACTTCTCGATCTAGCAGCAAAATATGATTGGCCCCTCAAGCAACTCAACATCAACAATGCATTTCTTCAAGGAACTCTCAATGAGGATGTGTATATGGTTCAACCAGCCGGTTTCATTGACAAAGATAAACCGAATCATGTGTGCAAACTCAACAAATCCCTTTATGGCCTAAAATAAGCACCAAGAGCTTGGTACAGGGAGTTAAAAACGTATCTTCTCAGCATTGGCTTCAAAAATTTGGTGGCTGATGCGTCTCTCTTCTTCTTACATGATCGTGGGATTGCCATCTTCATACTTATATATAGATATTGATGACATTGTGGTCACTGGTAAATCTCTTTCAAGAATACGAGATATCATCAGTACCCTGTCTAAAAGATTCTCACTCAAAGACCTCGATGACTTGGGATACTTCTTAGGCATTGAGGTAATGCGCACCTCTCAGGGCATTCATCTATCACAACACAAGTACATTGCTGATATCCTGCACCGCATCAACATGACATACGCCAAGCCAGTTGCAACACCCATGATGGCCTCCACATCATTATCTATACGTGATGGCACGACCTTAGATAACCCTTCAGAGTACAGAAATGTGGTCGGCAGTTTGCAGTATATCCTTCTCATACGACCTGACATTGCCCTTGCAGTCAATAAACTTTCTCAGTTTATGCACAAGCCCTCCGATATACAATGGATGGCGGCTAAGAGAGTACTAAGATACTTGTCTGGCACGTACACCTCTGGTATATTCCTCTCTCTCACTGCTCTCTATCCCTACATGTTTATTCAGATGCAAACTGGGCTGGTAACAAAGATGATTATACATCCACTGGCGCATACGTTGTATTCTTTGGTCAACATCCCATATCATGGTCTCCAAAGAAACAAACAGGGGTAGCAGGCTCCTCCACCGAGGCTGAATACAGGGCTGTCTCTGCTGCTGCTGCAGAGGTCCGATGGCTTTACTCTCTCCTCCACGAACTACACGTCCGATCACTTCAACTCCACAATTTATTGTGAAAATGTTGGGGCAACATATCTCAGTGCCAACCCTGTATTTCACTCACGCATGAAGCATCTTGCTCTGGACTTCCACTTTATACATGAACAAATTCAGAATGGCACTTTTCGGGTCTCAAATGTGCCGTCAAAGGATCAACTAGCCGATGGACTGACCAAACCATTACCCAGGAACCGGTTCCAACTACTCTTCAGCAAGATCGGAATCACTAACTGTGCTCCGTCTTGAGAAGGGATGTTAGGATAATGACGTATCATCATTATCATGTTTAGATAACTATGTGTATTTATCTTATAGATAACTATGAGCATGAGATAGGGTTGACTTGACCATATCTTGTGATCTCGACTTGTATAAATAGAGAGCTGTGTACATCAATAAACTTAAGCTTTCATAATACAAATCTTATATTTTCTTCGCTCAGTTTAGGTGTAGCCTGAAGCACAAGTAACCATTATATGGATATTAATAATAGAGATATATTAAGACAAAAAAATGTGTAGGACTGAGATGAGCTACTACCCATGTGATTAGACTTTGCTGGCCTCTGGGTAATCTATGATCAACAGGTTTCGACCTGTAAAAAGTTTGAGTGAGACAACTCCAAAGCTGTACACATAACACTTGGCATCTAATTGACCGTTCATCGCATATCTGTTAAGATTATAAAAAAAAAAAAAAGAAGGAAGAGCATTTGAGACTTAAAGAGAGCTCACAATATTACATTTTTTTTATACGAGCAGCTCTGCTACTTACTCAGGGGCGTGGTAACCGAAAGTTCCAAGAACACGATTTGAATGAAGGTGAGCCGCCATGTCAGGAACTTGATTAGAAAGATCAAAGTCAGCAATTTTGGAAACATCATTTCCAAAGAGTAGGACATTGCTGGATTTAATGTCACGGTGAATGATGCGAGGACGTGCAATTTCATGTAAATACTCAAGCCCTCTTGCAGCTCCTACTTCAATTTTCACTCGTTGATACCACGACAAGACAGGACCTGGCAGTGCTCCCTTCAAGCCTTTTCTCCCTGAGGGATCAATAACACGATGCTAGAGCTAAGTAAAGCCCACAAATAAATTTAGTTTCTTTTTGAAGGAGGTTACCATGAAGAATATCATGAAGAGAACCATTTTTGGCAAACTCATAGGAAAGTATTCTTGAATTGCCGTCAACCCAGTAGCGAAGAAGTTGAACAAAGTTATCATGTGTCAGCCTCGACGCCATGGAAACCTGCAACGAGTGATAGTTCCCAAGTTTAAAAATACAAAGTCAAATACTTCTGACACTAATGGTTAGGTGTATAGAGTCATAGGTTCAAGCATGGGCGAATCTACATGGAGTGTGGGTGGGGCAGCTGCCCACCATGTTGTAATTTTAGTGTATTTTAATTGAATTATGGGTTGAGCACAAGCCAAGTACTTGCTGATTTTTGAAGATCTGGTACTTGGCTTGGCTCGTTCAAGTAATCATATTTAGTATTTGGAATTTACATGTTTAAAATAAGTACTTGCTATATCAAGTATTCGAAAAAAAAAATAGTACTTGCAAGTTACTTGCTAAAACTTCCCGATTTGTTATTTATTCAAAACTTTCCGATTTGTTGCTTGCTAAAATCACGTGCTTGTTTATAAAATAATTATTACTCGCAAGTTTTAAGTAAGTAAAATAAATATAGTGTCATATAAAAATGAGTATACGAATTTTATTATTTTTTATCATAAAACTTTTTAATCAAATCTAATATGTTTATCTGATTTTAGTTACAATATAAATAAAGGCAAGATATTTTAAACAGATAACTGGGAAATTTTAGAAACTAGTAGAGAATAATAGGTAAAAGAATAAGCAACGAGATAAATATTAAAGATATGAAGATATTTAACACTTAACTTATATTCACAAATAATAAAATTTGTCGGCTTATTATCCGATTTAGCAATGGGAAGTACTTGATTTTTAAGGTAAAACAAGACAAATAAACCAAGTAAAAAAGAATCATGGTTCATCTAATTTTAAAATTTAGGTGGACTAAGATTTTGAAACTATAAAATCTTATGCCAAGGTTGCTTGAACAAAAAATATATATTTAGGAATGGGTAAGAAGTCCAAATGAGTCGAGTAGTTAATTCTTTTAAATAGTCTTTGTACTTGCAAATTTTTTATTTGAGGTATTTGTTACTTAGCTTGATCATTGTGACGATTTTACGGGGCAAGGGGACGAGTAATGGGTACGAGCCGAGTTTCAAGTATCTGTGCTTAGTATCTTTTATACAGATTTTTAATTTTGCCTCTGTTAAAATTTCAAAGTTATAAGGTATAGATAGTATTTTTCACAGTTTTTCCCCTGATCAATTCTAGTTCTAGTTCTGCCCCTGGGTTCAAATCCTGTTGGGAGGGGTCTTCTCTCAAAAAGAGTGTGAATTTAAAATAGTTTGGGATTTGTCCTATGGCATGTCCGAGCCCGAACCTCCTAATTATTAAAAAACAGTGACTAGTTGGAGAAAACTAGCAAACCTGGGCAAGGAACTCATTGTCAGGCTGTATGTTAGAATCCAGCTTTTTAATTGCTGTGGCTGATCGTTAGTTAGCACTCCATGATATACTCTTCCATAAGAGCCTTCACCAATGAGAGAAGTGGATCCAAAATCATCAGTTGCTTCCTTGAGTTCAGTGAGAAGGATAGTAGGTACTCCAATAGGCTGCACTTTCACAGTTTGAGCAGTGCTCTTTTGTGCACCACAACCAATACTCCAATAGTTAAGGAAACAAAAACTTAAAGCCTTGAGTTTTGCTTGGTAAGAGTCATCATGTCTGCATAAACCTTTAGTTCTATCATTTTAAATACCTCCTCCACAGTGTTTGGATGTATTGTGGTCTCCATAATCAGCAGCAGCTTTATGCATACCATCTTCCTCGCAACAGCCGAAGCAGCTCATTTTCTTCTTGTTTATCTATCTGTAAGAGAACTATAAAAGCTATTCATAGGACGAAATTATAGGACTAAGATTAATTAAATACGCAGAAATTTTATATATTTGCAAGAAATAATACATATATGTAAAGAAAACTTATCTAGTTTTGTCAACTTTGATAGCCTGTCAACATAAACACTGTTGGGTTAATGTGACTACACCAAAAGCCAACGGACCAGGTTGTCACCTTATTTTTAAACTCGGAATTTCGGTTAACCTCAACGGCGTGAAATCCGCCGTCAGCCGCCCATTACAACTGACCTTGTTTTGTTTTATGTGTGGCCGTTGATAGCTGGGATAAGTTCAGGTATGATTTAGAAAAATGTCACATTTGTTTTAATCTATTCGTTTTCATGAATTATGGATGAAACTACTATTTTAAATATACGCATTATTTTCTTAGCATTAATCAAATATAATTCTGATAGAGATGTCTCTTATATAATAGTCATTGCAATTTTATATTATGTTGTTTTGAAAAATCACACTACATTCTACATACTTTCTATACTAGGTTCATAACTATACTAGCTATTTTTTACACATATGTAGTCTGACTATTCTAGCTATTTTTACAAAACAGCTATTTGTAGTCTCACTATACTAGCTAGGTTCATAATCACATTTCTTACACATATGAAGTCTTTTTTTTTTTTTTTGAACACCACATACCATAAATTAAAACCACTTTCGGAAAAACCTACGGTGGGGAAGAAACATTACAGAGAGTAGCTTTTGCAAGTTGATCCGCAAGAGAGTTTAACAATCTCTCAACAAATTTAAAAGAAACAGAAGAAAATTGAAGGGATAGATGATCGATGTCCTGGATGATTCCGAAGAGTTCAGCCGGAGGGAGCGTCGATGAGATCGCTGCTAGGAGCGCTTGACAGTCTGAATTAAAACAGATACTAAGATAGCCCCGTGAGAGGGCGATAAAGATTGTGAACCGTAAAGCTAGAGCTTCGGCGATGAGTGGTGATGCTACATGTCTTTCCACTCGAGATTCCTGGTGTATGATTTGTCCTTCTCTGTTCTTGAAGATACATCCGTAAGCTGCTGTATTGTTTTCCTTTTTCCATGCTGCATCTGAAAAACCAAGAATTAAAGCATCCAGATCGGGAGTGCTCAATGCCTGGTTTCGGTATCCAACTGATGGAGTTGCTGTGATCTGAGCCATGTTCCATTCCCGTGCGTTCCATATAGCATTTGAAATTGTTGCTTCTGGTGATATATCTCTGTCTTCAAAAATCAGCTTATTCCGCGCCGTCCAAAGGTTCCAACAGACCCATGGAAACAAGTCAGAGAGAATTCCCACGGGTGGAAGACATGTAAGGGTTTTACATTTTTTCAGAGCATCAGTAAAAGCCGTAATTTCCATAAAAACTGTTGGATCAAAAGGAGTCGAAAACAGGGAGGATGACCACACTCTTTTTGCATACTCACAGTGAAGGAAAAGGTGTGGGATTGTCTCCAGTGCACCACATCGGCGGCAGTTTGTATTGTGGAGCAATCCTCTATGATGCAAGTTCGCTCCAACCGGCAAGGCTCCCTGCGTAATTTTCCAAAGAAAAATTTGTAACTTGGGAGAAACGCGTCCTGACCACAGCAAGGTTTTCCAGTCAGGTATCGGTTGATGGCCTGCTCTATTAACTTCAGCTTCTGATGCTGCATAATAACCAGAGCGGGTAGAGTAAATTCCTGATTTCGAGCCCAACCACACAAAACCATCTCTGCCTCCCGTCAGGCTCGGTTTCAAGAGCCTTATCTCATTTATGAGATGAGGAAAAACTCTTTCAATCATCTGAATATTCCACTCTTTTGATTCACGAACTAGAAGATCAGCAACCGTCAAATCTTGGAATTCCTCCGGGGCCGGCCCGAATGGGGTTTGTGGAGCAGAAGTGCTTAGCCAATTCCCCTTCCAGACGTTGATACTCTCCCCGTCCCCGATCACTGATCCAAGCTTCTCGCATAGGAGGTCTCTGCCCGCTAAAATCCCTCTCCATCCATGGGAACATGAGCTAGGGAGTTTGACTCGGAGGAAGGCTTCTTTTTGACAATACTTGCCAAGCAATATACGTGCTAAGAGCCCTTCCGGGTTTGTAACAATGCGCCAAGCCTGCTTAGCCAACAAAGCCGTGTTGAAGAGTTGAATATCCCGAAAACCCAGCCCTCCTAGGTCCTTCGGCTTAGTGAGTTTTCTCCAGGAGACCCAACACATTTTCTTTTCCCCGGTATTAGAATCCCACCAAAATCTCGTAAGGGCTGATTGGATCCTTTTACAAAGGCTCAAAGGAAGCTGAAAACATGTCATAGCATGGGTCGGGATTGCAGAGAGAACCGATTTTAACATGACCAATTTTCTAGCACTAGAGAGGCATCGCGACGACCAGCTGCTCGCTTTTTGTTTAATTCGGTCTACGATGCTCGTGAATAAATCCTTCTTCCGTCGACCGAAATGCTCTGGGAGGCCCAAATACTTCCCTACTCCACTTCTTTTTCGATCCCGAGGTAAGATTGGACACGCAAACGTGTCTCCTGCGGGGTTTTCGAGGAGAAGGAAATGGAAGACTTTGTCGGGTTGATCATCTGTCCAGAAGCTGTTTCGTACTTGAGTAGGATGCTCTTGAGCGTCTCCCAGCTCTTGGTGTCTGTCTTGAGGAAGAACATAGTATCATCTGCGAAAAGAAGATGGTTGATGCGTGGAGCTGCTCGTGCCACTCTCAATCCTGTCATATGTCCACTTGAGTGTGCTCTTCTGCATAATCCGGAAAGAACTTCTCCACACAAGATAAATATGTATGGGGATAATGGGTCTCCTTGTCGGATACCCCGAGAAGGAAACACCCTGCCATGTACTGAATCATCAATGAGAAAAGAGTAAGAGACTGTCGAAATGCAGCTCATCACCCAATCCACCCATACACCATCGAAGCCCAGGCGCTCGAAAACCAGTTGAATGAACTTCCACTCAAGTCGATCATATGCTTTACTCATATCCGTCTTTACTGCCATTGAGCAATTAATTTTTGCGTCTGATGTCTTCAGGTAGTGTAGCAGTTCGTGCGTTATCAAAACATTATCTGAGATTGCCCGGCCTTTGATAAAAGCTGACTGTGTCTCGCTGATAATGTCTTGCAGTACCGGCTTCAAACGAAGAGAGAGGATCTTGGAAACAATCTTGTATGTCACATTACATAAGGCGATTGGTCTGTAATCAGAGACCAACTTTGCTCCTGTGATCTTAGGGATGAGTCTAACATATGTTCTGTTCGTCGAATCCTTGCATATTCCCGGCCCGATGACTTCCCAATTTGATTGGAAAAAGCTAGCTGAAAATCCATCCGGTCCCGGAGCTTTATCCGGATGGATTGAGAAGAGTGCAGTACGTATTTCAGCATGTGAAGGTATCCTTGTTAGCTCCGCATTTTTCTCTGGTGTGATACAGGGAACAATTGCATCATCGATAATTGAGGCGATGTTTTCTGTATTTTGTGTTATGTTCCCCGACGTGAAAAGGTCCTCATAGTAGCTCGATATTCTTGCTGCAATGAGTTCCTCTTCGAACACAGCATTCCCATCTGTGTCTTCAATCACTGAGATGCGATTCCTAGCCTGTTAAGGTGTTGTTCTCTACTCCAGATAACTAGGGCTTTTCGGACTTCGGCCAGCCGGTGTTCTGAGTGTAGGTGTTGTGAATCTTGCCAAGTCCGTGAGATAAGTTCTTTTACCTCTGCATTGTCTCGAAGTCTGCGGTCATAACGGAATATTCTGTTACTCTTCTTTTTAACAGAATCGAAGATGGATACCAGTGGCCGGTGATCCGACCCATTTAGCTCCAAGTAGTGGCTACGGGCAGAAGGGAATAGGTCAGACCACATGCTGTTGATCAGAGCTCTATCAAGTCTACAGAAGATTAGGTGCTTGCCTCTCGTTCCTCGCCAAGAAAAAGAATTCCCCGAGTGTTTCAAGTCAAAAAGATAGCACCGAGCTAAGAGGTTGCGAAACGCACTGAAAGACCCTTCTGATCTTTGCCGTCCCCCTATTTTTTCGCTGTTATCAATGATTTCATTGAAATCGCCGGTTAGAAACCATGGTTCATTCCGGTTTTCTGCGAGCAATAGGAGTTGATCCCACACTAGATGTCTTTTTGGAATGTCGGGTTCCCCATAAATAAAGGAGCCATAGAAAGAGATTCCTTTATGTAAAATTTCAGTATCGATTACATTGTGGTTGGAGCTAATCACCCGAAGATTTAAATCCGTTTTCCAAAAGAGAGCCAAACCACCGCTAGCTGGTCTCTCTGGGGGAACTAAAAAGTGATTATACATACTCAAGAAATCCAACTCTTTCAGTACAAAACTATCGATATTTTTGGTTTCCATGAGGAAGATGATGTCAGGTGAGATTTGTTTGTGAATCTCCCTGATACGCTGAACTGTCATAGGGTTCCCCAACCCATAACAGTTCCAGCTGAAGGTCGCTAAGGTAGATGGGGAGGATCCTCGGGAAAATCCAACCGAGGACGTTTACTCGCTGGTATGATTGTAACTCGAGGTTGTGTAGCTTGAGATCTTGTACCGGCGTTAGATGTTCTTTGTGCTTGACTAGTAGTCTGTGAATTGGCAGGGGAAGAACGTCCTTGCAACAACTTACGTTTCCACGACGATGATCCCTTAAAAACTTTTGGACTGATCCTTATGTCTTGTGATCTTGCAGGGCGTCCTCTTCTTCGACTAGGTTGTCCCTGAGTGCTACTCCTTGTAGCAGTCGTTGTGATTTGAGGAACTGGAACTGAGGTAATTGAGTGTAGGTTATGAGCCTCCGAGGAGGCCTGAATAATCCCAGCCACCGTTTCCTCAACAGAGCCATCTATTTCGCTTTGTAGTACTCGCTGCATCCTAGCTGCCCTTTCTATTGGATCTGCTACATTGGTGTATTGCAGGGTAGCTTTTTGTATATCATCCAGGACTTGCTCTGCTGTAGGGATTGGTGGAGGAGTGTTTATATCGGTCGCTGTCCCTTGAGTAATTCGACCCACTGTTTCCTCTACTGTTCCATCCATCTCACTTTGGAGTACTCGCAGCCTTCTAGCTGCACTTTCATTCGGGTCCTCCACATTAACGTAACGTAAGGTAGCTCCCTGGATTTCTTCTAGAAACTCTTCTGTCGTAGGAGCTTCTATAATGGGTGGAAAATCTTGAGCGTTTAGGTTTCTTCCCAAAGGCATTCTCCGAGGTGTTGTGGGAGATGTTTGACTTAAACTCTGATCCTTCATCTGAGTATTCTTGCTCTGCCATTGCACACATATGTAGTCTAACGAAGTTATAAGAACCATTACTTATAACTTCGTTTACACATATGTAGTCTAACTATCCTAGCTATTTTTTAAGGATATTATACTAGCTAGTTTCTTATATGATTTTATGGTTCCACGTTAATACTTTGATATTGCGTAGGTTCCTTCAGAAACAACGGACGAAGTATAAACAAATGATAACTCTAGTTTCAAAAAAAAAAGTCTGAATAAATGATAAATGTGGTTTGGTGAGTTGTGGTCGTATATATGAATTGTCGTTATCATGCATGTAATATGCCATGTTCGATAGGAATCATGGTGTCTTTTTGGTTAACTAGGATAAGACCTGCGCCTTGCGCATGGTGAATATATGTAATTAAAATAATAAATTTTAGTACTGACAAATTTAAAATTTACATATGATTGTTTTTGTATGTATTTGAAATTTTAGAATTTTAGAATTTTTATATAATTATCTATACGTAGGATCATAAACAATTTTAATTAGAAATGTAGATCAGATCTTATAATTTAATGGATCTGATTTCATATATCTTTTCACTTTTAAGTGTTCGAATGATGAAAAATAAATGGAATGTCACTGGTCTTGATTGGTAGAGTATTAGCAAGTTCCCTAATGTTTTTTAAGACGCAATTGATAAAATATTTGCATTTAAAATATATAAAGTTTCAAAACTAATTTAATATAATTTATTTATTTGTCTAATAATATTAGAAAATTATTTTTTTACAAATTATTATTTTTAAAATAATTTTATAAAAAATTATGTTAAATTTTAAATTATTTTTAAAAACAATATTTTAAATTTTTCAAATACAAATAAACAATTTAAAATTAATTATGGTCATGATTTAACATAACCATTATGATTTAAAAAATTAAAAAAAATTAACTAAGTTTTATATCATGATTTAACAATTTAAAAATTAATTATGGTTATATAAAGTTAACGTTTACATGTCAATCCTATTTATCTTCCATTTTTCTCTTGCTATGTTTTTTTTTATATTTTGGTTATTACTCGATATAAATATTCATTTTGAATTTTATTCTCATTTTGTTTTGACCTGAAATTTAGTAAATACTTAAGATTTAAAATAATTAAAGAGATACATACTTAGGTTAAGATATGCACTTTATGCACAATAAGTATTTTATATTTATTATATATTTTATATTTTTCTGCATATTATAAATAATAAAATAATAAATATATATTAAATAACTAAGAAATCAGTTACTATTATGTAATAAATTGACGTATGCATATAAATTTAACTATTACTCTTGTTTATTCACAATTAGGGTAAATAAATCAAAATAATTAATCTTATATATTGTATATGATATATAATTAAATTTAAATGATATAAACATAGTAATATAGCACACTTTTAATATGTATATTTATTAAATGAGGTTTCTACTCATATGATTTTATGATTATTTGCATATTTGTGTAACGAAACTTTACACCAACAATTTTTTTTTAATGTGAGATGTTTAGTAGTTTCAATAATTTATATTCATTTTAAAAAAACAATGACATATTTCAAAATTAAAATATTAACTTTTCAATATATGTTCAAGTCAAATATCAAAATATAAGTATGTATTTTCATACGATGTATAGTTTAATTAAAATGATATGAAATATATATAAACTAAAATTATTTCTTCATATGGTCTTATAATCATTATATTTTAGTATAGAAAAAAAATTAACACCTTGATCTTAAAAGTTTATGTGGGACTTTTAACAATTTTAGTAATTTATACTCATTTTGAAAAATTTGAAATACAACATACACAAAAAAAAATCTAGATTTTTATTATATGATTAATGTAATTGTGTAATTTATTTTAATAATAAAGAAATAAAAAAAATGAAAAAAGTATACAGATTGTTATCAAATCTTTATTGTTTAAAATCATTAATTTTCATATATATATTTTAATCACATTAGGTAATTCCGTAGGTTTTGTTTAAGGAAAGCATGCAAAACAATAAATATTTGATATATGCGCCCGACTATAACCTATGAAATATTATATTGCTAGAAAATCTAATTTTTAAACTATACATTATATCACATGCTCTAGAATCCTTGGGATTTGAAATAGAAGCCAAAGAGCTATGCCGCGTAGGATTGGGGTTATTTTTAATTCTTACAAACTTAAGGTTACAACTTTTTAAATGATTCTCAAATAATATATAGGGGATAACACTAGGTTCACACTAATTAATCAATTATTCTCGAACAATATGGATTAGTGTTATTTGCCGAGATCAAAATATGTTTTTTTTTTTAAATAGAGTGAGTTAGAACGGAATCCCTTATATATTAATCCTGAAGCATTCATAAATGCACAACCTTGGGGAGCATATTTACGTGTCAAGCTCACAGAGCTTCTCAGCTTTAATTTTTTAATGGACCAACTTTGCTAGGAATGAAATAATGTAACATTTAATTTCTTGCATTTAGGACTATAATATATGGACATTTTTTAAGGGACCAACTCTGCTAGGTATAAAAAAAATATATTTTATTTCCTTAAATAAAAGCTACGGAATTACCTAATATGAT
>CAKOAT010534043.1:44481-122065 GCA_932364175.1 Eruca vesicaria subsp. sativa
CTCTCTCTCTCTCTCTCTCTCTCTCTCTCTCTCTCTCTCTCTCTCTCTCTCTCTCTCTCTCTCTCTCTCTCTCTCTCTCTCTCTCTCTACAATCATTGATGACCCTTGCAAGCCATTGAATCAGTAAATTTTATGGAAAATGGAGGAAAAATACAAAAGATAACACAAATATCCAACCCCATGACTTAAACCATCTACATTACAATGCCACAACCACGGCAGCTGCAGGATAGTTTGAAAAAAGGCCGAAATTTAACTTGTTATTTAAAGGGCTGTAAACACACATGCTTACGAGCTTTCGGTGTTCTACAATCAAAATTTGCTATCATCACGTTATTGGAAAAAGAAGTATTGCATGATACAATGAGAACGTGCATTATAATGCATAACATGATAATTGAAGATGAACATGGTATCAATGCCCATGTTAGACATGCAAGATCGGCACCCCAACCAACCGTTGAAATGGCGATAAATGAACATTCTCAGTTTCAACAATTTTAAACTCATAATCTTCAGATAAAATTCAAGAGACTCATTTTTTACTTCGAAATGCGTTGATTGGTCATATATGAGAGTATTATGGAAATAACCATATTGAGTAATTTGTATTTTTATTTATTTTATGTATTAATGTGTGTTTTTAATTATTTTATGTATTTTTATAATAGATTGTATTTATAAATATTATGTTTAATATTTTTAATCTGTATGTATTATTTATATATAAAAAATTTAGTGACTAGAATTGAATTATATTAAAATTGAGGAGTAAAATGTAAATTACATAACGTTTTGAAGATAAATTTGAGCTCCTTCTTGTAGTAACCCACCCTTAAACCCTCATTTTGAGGGTCTTGGCCCTCAGAATGAGGTTCTTTGTTGGATATTTCGTTAGTCCCTAAGGCAATTGTTCGAAAGAACAACTGATCTATCGAATAAAAAGACATTTTTACCCATGAGAAGGGTTAGAATGTCAATCTGCAAGAACTTTGGGTGAGGAACTCTAGAACTGTAGACAACATCGAGAGAACGAAGCCCTAACTAAATTGATTTGACATTGAAACAAACACAATCAGCAAGGCTTACCAAAGATACTAAGTGAATCTCAAATGCATCAGGAAGATGAATATGATACGATGTCATATCTATATTATTAAAACATAAGTACAAAAATAAAATATACCTCAGTTTTACAACTTATTTACAATGATATACTATTAAAGTTATTAATTAATATACCTTTTAGCATTCTTTGTCTTTTCATGTTTAATTAATGCATTTTTAAAATTAAATTCTAAATAAAAATCATGGCAACAATCTTATATAAATAAAGCGACTTATCTCTCTTCTCTTGTTGCCACGTCATGAGAGAGATAGGGGCATTTTCTGTCACCCCGGCATCACCTTAATTTTATCCACTTCTGATTTTGTTATTTTCCCGGGCCATTCGTTTCTATTTTTCTGGTTTGAGCCAATTGTTTTCTATTTTTATATGTGGCCCATTAAAATTTGAGGTAGGGTTAACATTACCTTCTCTTAACCTTTTTGCTGAAACCTCCCAATTTCGTCGAACTTCTCAACGTATCTTTCCAGTTTTGAATTAAGAAGTTCGTCATATCCGAGCTTTAACTTCATTAACCCACTCCTCAACTCTCAAGTATTCAATCGGTCTCATCATCTCCCAGCGTACCGACGGAAGGTCCGACTATAAGTCTCAGATCTTCCAACAATGAACACCACAACTTCAACCAAATTAATAGAATTTAGGATTAGAAACTCTGACAATGATAATCATGGACCAAATCTGGATATTCCTCACCAGCAAATAAAGGTAAGAAGAAGGCTTTCTTCGGTTCTCGAAAGGTCAAAATATTAAGAAATGCGAAGAGTTTAGGGGAGTGGATCTGCTAAGGCTCGATCGAAAGGTAACTATTCTTGCTGTCTACAACTATTTAAAAACGTATGCACCTTCTGGATTATCCTGCTTATTAGTGATCTTATATTGCCGTAGTCAACAAAGCAACACAGCTTCTGCTCAGTCTCCGAGGAATCGAAACCGTCGTCATGTACATAAGGTACCCTATGGCCGTCACAACCCTTCTATATTCGCAATGAAATGCTGATGATATGGGTCAGATGTACGAGCTATGCGTCAAGCTTACTATTTAGATTCGAGTTATTTGATGGGGTTAATTCTTTCTTTTCTTTTGTGTGTATTCACATGCCAATACTGAAGTTGGACTTAAATCCCTCGACCAGATTTAACTTTTATGTTAGTTATATTTAGAAAAAAACATGGATTCTGTAAATACTATGCTTTTTTATTGTTTGTTGCTACTTATTTGCTATTTGACTCTACTTTTCAGATGCTTGTGTGCTCACAGTATGGAGAAATAGATACTCTTATCGCTCAAATCTGCTAAGTTTTCCCTTACGTACTCTCGATGTAAGTATTATGTCATCGGCATACTCAACCATTGATTTGTTTTTCTTAACCTGATCAAGTTAGTTGACGAAAACCAACAATCTGCATGCCTTTATCCAGGATTGGTGGACCTTGAATCTGCTTGCAATAAAAAGCCGTCGACCCTCCCCATCCTACATAGGGTCGATCATCTTCGTAGGGTCTTATTTACGCTTTAGCGCTCTCTGTTGACCATACAACACACCGTAAACAACAAGCCTATGAATGTGTCCCCAAATCTTACTACAGGCCTCTCGACTACAGATATAGAACTGTATTGCACTGTACTGCTCTAAACTCTCTTAATTTTTGTTTACAATCATCTTTCTGTTATAAAGTATTGTGTGGATGGGCCATAACCATTAGATAGACTTAGAAGTGGCCCAATGGCCGAATACCCATTAGTCATAGGCGGTCATTATGTATTGCCATTCTTATGTATTTCCAATTCCTTGTTGCTTAAGGAATTGGATGTTTTCCATTTATCTCTATCTTGTAATCCTTATATAAAGGAACCTCTATTCATTCAGTAATAATACAGAAATCATTCCCCTCATCTCTCTTTCTTTATAACACGTTATCAGCACGAGTCTCACCAGAGCTAAGAAACCAACCACCAAAATCGTATCTCTCTCTCTCTCTAGGCGGCAGCAGCAAAACCCTAATTTCAGGCACCATCTTAAAAGCGTCGTATCTCCCAAACCATGTGTACCCAGACGACGAGTCACATATCAAACTCAAGCTCTAGACGAGACGAAGCTACCAGTTCAAATAGCGTCTCAATCCGATATCAGACGCGTCCTCTAGCTCAGAAACAATCCGGCGGATGAATTTCCTTTTCTCCTACCCGAGAAACCCTAATACCGGCTCAACTTCAAATCGATGTATCTCTCAAACCACGCGGTCCAAGACGACGATATACATATGCAGTTGAAGATCTTGAAGAGAAGAATCCACCAGTTCATACAGCGTGTCAATCCGACATCGGACGCACCCACAATCACCAAAACAATCCGGCGGGCCAAATTTCCTTTTTCCCATCCGGAAAACCCTAACAATTTTCCTTTTATCCGAGCAGCCTTCTTACAACTTCCTTTTGCTCGATTTTTACTTTCCTTTTGGCTAAAGAAAACCCTATTTATTTTTCCTTTTTGTAGGTGAAAGTTATAGCTTAAGCTACAAGCTGCCACAAGTATCAAGAAACCATAGCCATCGGCTCCTTCCCTCTCTCTATGCGACTAACTCCTTCTCTCTCTCTTCGATACATTAGTTGATTTATGATTATATTGTTAACTTATGATTTTAATATGATCTAATACTCCTTGTTTATTGTTTCATGAGCTGAGAGAAGCCCTAGCACGTGGAGAACCAGCCGCCTTGATCGAGAAACCCTAACAGGCGGCCACTCCTCTCTCTCTAAAGGTGGTCCGGTTACTAATCTTCAAACAATGGTATTTCTATAAACCCTAATTGATAGAAACCAATAGGTATGGAATTAATAAATCTATGATAGGATATCGGATAGATTGATTGATTGTTTGAGAACATAGAACCGGATGATATGATTTAAAATTTGGTTGTATGAAGAACCCTAAACCCTAAAATCGGATTTTAAATTGTTCTTGCTTGTTTAAATTGTTTGTTTGAGGTTTAGGATTGTTAGATTGATTGTTTAATTTGAGAATCTAAAACCTAAAGGCCTTGAAACCTTTTTAAGATCATAAGGCCTTGAAACCTTAAACCCTAATTTGTTTTAAGATTGATTGCATGAAAAGTTTTTAAAACTGATTTTAAAAGATTGCAAAAGTTTTAAAACAAGTTTTAAGAATTGTTAAAACTCTTTTGAATGATTTTTATAAAAGTTTTGACTCTGATTTTAAGTTTTAAAATTTTAAAAGTTGATTGTATGATTGTTTTTATTTTAGCCGCCTCTTTTTAATGCTCTTGGGGCCTTGAAAACCCTAATTTGTTTGATTTTAAATTTGACCTAAGGGCCTTGAAACCCTAACTACCACAATTAATAAAATCAGGGGGAGAATTGATGAAAAGTTTTTAATTTGATTTTAAGAATTGATAAGGTTGGATAAGTTTTATTATTGATGTTTAGATCCGACCATAAGGGCCTTGAAACCCTAGTTCGTTTTGTGATTTAAAAACTGATCAGAATTGAATTAAGATTGTTGAATAGAATTGCATTGCATGGTCGAATGAATTTTACTGCATTTATCTTGTTTAATAAAATCGACCAGCATGTAGTTTTAATTATGTCATTCTCACCCATTCCGATCAAAACTGAGCCATATGAGTTTTGAGTGACCATAGAGAGTGTGTCTTTTTTTTGTCCACACCATGGTCATTGTAGTTACAAGTATCGTTTGGTTTGTGGTTGTAATGTAGTCAAGAAAATCACAATGTGTGTAAAACCCTAATTTGAGTGGTTATGTGATTAAGATGTTAAAGCTTGCAAAACTTGACTACACCTGCTCTAAATCTCTCTGAGATAATTACATGCAGTGAGCTCTTGATATTAAGATCACTTTGAGGTCTAAGGGGTTTTGGTGATATGATTACCAAAGGTAACAATGAGACTGAAAAGATTCAGTATGGTAGATCCATTAGAGCTTTGGACCGCTTTACAGCGATTTTATAACCACCATAAAACGGTGTTGCTTCCAAAGGCTCGAGATGAATGGAAGAACCTGAGATTCATAGACGTAAGTCTATGGACGAGTTCCCCCTTATATATTGACCTGATCTCGGTCCTACTCTTGGACGAGACAAATAATAAGTTCCTGATGAGGAACAATGCTTTGAGACCTGCAGGGTCAGCAGCAAGTACCGGAATCAAATAAGGTTGAACATGACGTTCCCAAAGTAAATAATTTCGCCCACAATGATATGAGACCACACGGCAAGGGTCGTGGTGGATACAAGGGTCTTATTGGTCGTGATAACTACCCATACAACCGTAGGTCTGGAAACCACAATAACGGTGGTCGAGGTTCCAGCTACGGCCGTGGGAGAGGCCAAGGCACTGGCTGTGGCCGAGGCGGCATGAACAAGCCGTCTTACTCGACCATTAGAGGACCAAATATGGTAATCTCGTCCATACCAACCAGGTTATGACCGTGGTAAGGTTCAGGGACGAGATCATGGCACAAGCGAGGACGAGGCCGCATGAACTCACCCGGTTTTGGCCGTGGTCGAGTACATGGCCGATGTGTGCATTTTAAGCGAAAATCAGGTTGTGGCCGATGTGGGAGTCCTGGCCAATGGCAGCCCCACATGATCTATGATTCCGAATATAAGGCTGATAATTTTGATGAGCATGGAAGAAACTTATATGGATTATGAGACTTCTGATTGTCTTAAGGACGAATCATGACACATGACATTTAGGTTTATTTTAAAATTTGATTCTTGTTTGCTTGAATGTTTGCATGAATGTTTGATATAGATTTTGGTGTATAGTATGATGAAAGATGAGATGAGTAAACTTGTACACTTGTGGTGTATAGTGGATTAAGACATACTATAGTTAAAGACAAACGTTATGCCAACTATTGCAGGCGTGGCCAGCCTTATTGAGGGCCACGGCCATATTTTTGTTATGATACCTTGAGATTAAATATGCCTTGTATTCCCCTAGCTCTAAAGGAGCCTATAGAGTTTCAAGGACACAAGGTTGATGGTTTACACCTTGAAACATGGGAAGAAGGAATGAAAGATTTCCTTAACATATTTTCGATCACCAATGGCATTAAGAGAGTCTTACGGACTATACCTGCAATAGCTACTGATCTAGACTATGCTAGAGATCAGTATGATAAGAGGCAAGAGATATGGTAACCAGATAGGTATACCCACGAAATTTCACTTTATGGCATTATTGGACTAGCCATCCAGATTTTGGATACTTGATGCAAAATTTGATATCGAAAAGAGCACATAAGAGTTGTCCCATAGTATCTCACGTTTGTGTTACATGTACACAAGGGAAACTCAGTTAGGCTATAATGTCTCAAGCATCACGTGATCATAGTATGTCCATGAGGGGGAGTGAGGACAAAACCTTGATCCATGAACATACTACAATCCGTGTGGCATGGTCGATGACCATAGTAGTAGACTTGGATGGCCGAATTGTTTGTACTACAAAGGCTACTACCTAATGCTTGGAGACACAATGAGTTACATGTATAAGTTGAAAATGCATCAGGCCATACAAGTGAGCATAGATATTCCCATCTCAGAGTAATACGGGTCATGACCAGACATATACAATCTTAAGAGATCTGATAAAACCACCACATAACATATGTGCTTCTAAGATGGAACCTGAGATAAGGATTGGGAATATATGTTGGATAGGAGTATGAATTTCTCCTACAAGTGTTTAAGAAACCTTGAGCCAAATATGGGTGATCAGATTGTGGCTAAGTACACGGATTGCATGAGGCAATGAATCCGACTATCCAACATCAAAAGGAGAAAGATATAAGCTGGATAAAGAAGCGTATGACAATGGTATTAACCATCAGTGTCTTGGCAAGATCCTCGGACTAGAGTATATGATTTAAGACGTCCAAAGAAAGAAAGAAAGATTATGCAAAGATAGCTAATCAGATGCCAGACACATTGACCCGAAAAGAGAAGAAAAGAATGTGTAAAGTCATACCAGCTTAGCACCACGAAATTTATGTCTTAGAGAGACACTATCAAGTTGCTAGAGAGTGTATTAGCGATACACCAATATGTTCCATAAGAAAAGGAACCTCGGAAAAGAGAAAGGTGCATAGAGTATGGAAACCGAGGTCATAATGGAAACCATCCCAGACATAGAAAATGGTCGACCAAATATAAGATACCATACAATGGGATTTGGGACGCCAAACCCCATGGTATTGAAGGTGATTTGGGATGCCAAAACACCAGGTATTAAAGGTCATTAGATTGCAATCAGTTATGTTATGTCTGGAGTGCAATGGAACACATAAAGGGTATTGATACCAATGATGTATTTACATATGAGAATGCGCAAGATAAGTAGCACTTGAATATGAGATATAAAGCGAGGATCATGAACCCACGTAAGAGTACTCACTTATAAAGAATGAAAAAGAACCGTGGGGTTAGAGTATGTAAAGAGTGATGGGCGTATTGGCCATATAGAACGCCATCAGATAAACCAGTGATGAATAAGGTCTTGTGAGAAAACCGTGAGATAAAAGGACATGACCACGTGGTCTAGAAGTGTTCATGTGCCTTCTTATAATACTCAAGCATGGCTTGATGACACAAGGATACTCACAAGAGACTAAGGAACAAGTTATAAGGAGATATGCTCCAATGTGGTGGAGGCTACTATGTAATTCCGAGTTTGACAAAGTCTGGTCAATAGATTGACATATAAGTATGTAATGAGTAGCATATGGTTCACTAGATACACAATGATAAAGGTACCAAGAGATATAAGAAAGATGAGAAATAAGTTCTCAAGGACAGCTTTGTTCCTAAGCTGTTTATGCACTGAAATAAGGCAGCTGCAGATTAATAGACTAAGTGAATGCTTAGTAGAGAGTTCTATAAGAACGAATTCATATCAGTCCATGTGATCATGTGAAAGATGTATGGATTCCTTGTGTTCATATTGAACCAACCCATAAGTGGTTCAATGGTTTTAATGATACTTAGACGGGCTATGAATACAATGACTTGCAGCAGAAACCATAGCCGTGGGTGTATGTGTATAGACCAGCACGCCCCAAATGACATATGAGATGGTCACGTGATAAACCCTTGTGTTCCTTTGATCTCAGTAAGATCAGCTATCATGTAGCAGTCCATAGGTACGTGTGATTAATGTCCATACAAAACAAAGTAAGTGGGACTGCGCATACGTACATGACCGTAGACGGAAGTACCAACCGGTTTGTGTTTGGTCGAGGTCTATGACCTAGTACATCTAGATGGTCTACGGCAAAGGTATACTGATGGTTAGAGAAGTCCTAAGGAACCAACAGTGATACATAAGTCATGATAGCATCACGCCAACAACAACATCTTAGGCATACTTGGCAAGTTGTGTGTGTGTGTTGGACAAGGTCCATGACCGAATGAAATTCCAGTACTTGGTTAAGCCAAGATAAGAAAGGTCATGGGAAGCCATAAGACTGGAATAGTAATGTTGGAAAGGCATTGGACGTGGTCTAAATGTGTGTGACATTAAGACAAGAAAGATTGGTAGCCATGAATAAGGTCCATAAGTGTACTTGGTTGTAGAACCATAGTTTGATGAGATTGTGAAACTTATTGCAGGAATGATCATTGATCAAGTCATGATCTTAGACACTTATGGGACACATTATGGACGTGTGTAACTAAAGCTTCATGGCACTGTGCCCTAAGGCTCAAAGTATGATGAAACCTATCCGACAAAGTATAGAGTAAAGGTTTGCATCTCGTCCATGCATATACATGTTTTAAGACATGAGATTTTTGAGCATTGCAAGATGACTCAATATACATTAAGGTGTCCACGGTATGGCAAGGGCCATGTGACTACAAGAACCGTGGCACATAAGTGGACTTATGAGTAATACTTGATCGTTGATCAAAGGTCCATCCGGGTACTGGTCCAAGTACCATCCGACCAGGACATCTGTCCGACCAGGAGATCGGTCCGACCAGGACATAGGATGGTCAGTTATGATGATGCACGACTGGACCAAGTCATAATGGAGTTCCAGAAGACATAGAAGACGTTCAGCCCAAAGTAGTACTCACACATGAGTTTTTCCAGAAGATATCAGAAGTTCGAGTTCGGTTCAGCAGCAACCGTACATACCAGTTTTCTACCGACCATATTGGAATGCATCAGACATTTCAGTGATGCATTCATCAGGGGGAGTATCATATGTTGTACTCTTTTTCCTTGTCTGAGGTTTCCATTTTTCCCACCTCGGGTTTTTGGTTTTCCTAGAGAAGGTTTTAACGAGGCAACATTAAGCATGGTACAGGCCCATATGGTTTGGCCATCCAAGGGGGAGTGTTATAAAGTATTGTGTGGATGGGCCATAACCATTAGATAGACTTAGAAGTGGCCCAATGGCCGAATACCCATTAGTCATAGGCGGCCATTATGTATTGCCATTCTTATGTATTTCCAATTCCTTGTTGCTTAAGGAATTGGATGTTTTCCATTTATCTCTATCTTGTAATCTTTATATAAAGGAACCTCTATTCATTCAGTAATAATACAGAAATCATTCCCCTCATCTCTCTTTCTTTATAACACTTTCATGATTTTTATCTTTGGTTCCAAACTCAAGCCCGAGCGTCTTAAGAGACCATGTGAAAGAAGGATTTCTTATGAACCTGCTGCAGACCAGACACCAAGGTGAAACGGTTCTTTGAAACCCTTTTGATATGCAAGTATGTATATATGTGTTGTGGAAACTATATTTTGCTAACTAGAATAAACAAAATGCTTCATATTTTAATCAGTGACATTCCTCTTGCTAACTGAAATACAATATCTCATTTACATATATGTGATTATATTTAGTTTAGTAATATATAATATTCACTTGGCTTCTGCTCCACTAGAGATTTAGTTTACAGAACAAGTTTCACTCTCGGATTTTGAAATAATAATCGTTAAATGAAATATAAATATCGAGTGTCCATGTCTATTTGTTTTCAAAATATAAGTACATAATATCTGATTATTATAAAGTCTTTCAAAAATAACATGTATTAATACAAAAAGATAAAAGAACATTCTTCTGTATATAGTTGATAAAATTTTCATTTATATATTTAATCTTATATTCATTTACAATTCTCTCAAAATCAGTTATGCATAGAATATAATCATATTAATATATATTTGATAAATATTTTGTTTCTAAAATATAGGAAAAAAGTTGTAAATTTATAAAACTATAAGTTCTAAATTTGTATAAGCAAACCAAATATAATAAATGTGTAAAATAATTTTATTGTTTAATTAAATTGAAAAAATTAAAGGGAACATAACCAATCACTAAATGAAAGATGTTTTGAACTTTTTCTTTACAGTATCTCTGCGAAGAATTTTCTCCGACAAAAATATGGTCTATTTTCTTCTTTTATTTTATTTTGAATTTCGACGAAATTGCCTTAACAATTAAATTATATATTTTAATTATCATATTAAATAATAAAAGGAAATAATATTAGAAAATCCGGCGCATAGCACAGGAAAACCACTAGTTATTAATAAATCTAACTTTTTCTATTCTTTGGCATTTCCTATTTTATTATAATATGTGTGTTTGGAAGTAATTAATAATACTAAATTTAAATATTGTTTTTAAAGCTATATAATTATATTTTATTATCTTTTATTTAGATCTAATTAAAAATCTTCGACCAATCAAATTATAGCGATTTTTTCAAGACTTCACCTATGAATGACACATAAGCAAAAGTCACTTAAATGACTTCTCAATTAATATATATATAGGAGGATTTAAAATTTTCTTTTAGATTCACTTATAAATAATTTTAAAATTCCAATAACGTGATTTTGGAAGCCATAATAAATAATTTTTATAATTAAAAAAAATTATAAATCATATAAATCCACTATAAGACATTAATAATTATTATAACAATTTATATATCAATATAATTATCTATATGAGAATATGAAATTATTTATATTGGTTTCTATAAAAAAATCAATGTTTGTATATAAATATAAAAAGAATTAATCAAACATTATTATTATTTCAATAATTTTTACAATTAGTTGCCATAAAATATTGTTTCTAATATTTTAGATTATTTTTCAAGTGATATTAATTGGTTATAGACTTTCCTTTTATTTTAGATCTAAAAAATCATCGAGCAATCAAATTAAAACAAAATTTTCAAGACTTCACCTATGAATGAGAAGTAAGCAAAATTCAATTAAACGACTTCTCAATTAACATATGAGGATGTGGATTATTAATAACTAAAGTAAAAATCACATAAAATTAATTTATATAATATATAGATTAATATATATATATATAGATTAATATATATATATAGATTAATATATATATATATATTACGTATCATACAAATAATAATCCAATGTAAATTCAGTATGATAATGTTGAAAAGTATAAAACATATAGCATCATATATTTTAGATATTATATAGAACAATTTTATTACACATTATAATAAACATTTAATACATAAAAAATAAAAATACATTTATACGGATATACAAGTCAAATTCTAGAAAGAGAAAATGACTAGAATAGACCTAAAATTTTTTTTATCACAAATATAGACCTTAACAATTAAAATGACCAAAATAACACTTAAATGTTTTATTAAATATACATTTATACCCTTGGGTTAACTAATCCTAGATTTTTTTGTTTAGATTTAAGGAGTGGGGTTTTGGGATAGGGTTTCGAATTTAATAAAAAATAAAAAAAAACTTAAAATTTTCAAAATAAAAAGTGCTATTTTGATCATTTTAATTTTTGAGGTCTATTTTTGTAATAAAAACTTAAAATATGGCTATTTAAGAGAATTGCCCTTCTAGAAATATGGATGATACATTTGATGGTTTACAATATAAAATAAAATTATTTAATATAAACTATAAAATTATTATACAGGTCTTCATTTCTGGTTAGCTCATTCCGACCAGTGACTCAAGCCTTGAACGTGTAAGACAACAATGTGGAAATTACACATATATTCACCTATATGTCAGAGTTATATAAGCCAAATAGTACAAGTTTTAAGGTCTATATTTTTCAGCTTCGAGGTTTAATATCAACTCAATTTCTCTACTCTTAAGTTTTAGGATCAATTTCAGATGTACACTATAAACAAGTTTGTGGATTAAAGGATTAAAATGATAACAATTTATTTCTCTCACATATAGAGGCGGACCCAAAATTTATGGGGGTGTGGCATGTGCCCCCACCCTAAATTATTTTACTCCCATAATACTAAACTTATAAAGATATCTACTTAAACTCAATATTAGTTACAAGTTCTGTTCAAAAATTCGGATGCCTAACTGAGTAGGTACCCGACTAGGCGTTCGACGGTAGAGCACCGTCCCAACTAAGGCCAAATTGTCTTAGTAAATCGGACAACTAGAAAACTGGACCACAAAACCAATTAATCGGGTTTACAGCCGATTTTATCCGCCTAACATCTAATTATTTATAAATGCTTCAAACTCTTGCCTCAACAAATCTTACCGATGTAGGATCTTCTTTAACGTGTTTTTAATATATTTTTTTGCATAAAATTTAATATGCTTTGATCGGGAGTCGAAATGAGGACCTTCTTATGCGATGTCATCATCCCAAACCACTACACCACATCATCTTATACCATTTCTATATATATTTTAATATTTATACACATAACTCGTATATATAAGTATATTTATAATAAAAACTATTAATAATTCCTGATTACTCTCCGATTAATTCCCGATTTTTCACTAACTCGTTAGGCGTGGACCGGCCGCCCGACTAGCGCCTACCGCGTTTCCGAACATGAGTTACGAGAAGTTAGTTATGTGCCACATACCCAATACAATCCTGCGTCCGATCCTGCCACATACAGTAGGTGAGCTTTTTCCAATTAAAACTCACACCGACCCAAACTCCAAATTAACAACTTATCGGCGACCTTCATAGAAAACGGACTCGGTTTGTAAGTGGGACAATAAAGCCCAGACCTAATGACCACATGGAGACGGAATGTTGACCCAATAGAGGGGCCACAGAAAACTTTTTTTTGTTTTGTTTTTTTTGTTTCTTCCGGTCAAAGTCAAACCGTGTACACTTAGACACGCACACCGACACTTTCGATTACAACGGTTGTTTCACTAGTCGCTGAAACACTTGATCTCTGCCCCGAAACATAAAAGCTTTATCGTACACCGCCCCACAGACAACAGTAACCGTAAGTTCCACCACATTGCTCCCTGCTCGGCGAAGCAGCTGATTATTGACCTCCATAAGTACACTGGTTCACATGGCAAAAGCAAAGAGGTAGACAAAAGTCACAAAAGAATTAATCGTATGTCTTTTTTTTTATCTTATAAAGATTTTTCAAAATAAGTGTCCAAGTGGTCCCACCACTATTTTGTATTTCCTAAAAAAAATTAAAATTATTTTTGCTCTGTACTAATTAAGTTTCTCTCTCCAACCTTCTTTCTCTCCCCTAACCTTTTGTACTGGCCATAACCATTACCATACATACTCTCATTCTCTCCTTCACGCCACAAACGCATATCTCATCATCGCATCTCCATCACCAGTGGATGTTCAAAGGTGTCTCCAGCTGTTACGTTTCTTTGTGTTAGATTGTTTAGTGTTGAAAGGTCTTTGATTTATTTGTGAATTGGATTCTGGGCATGTGGGTTGGTGTTAATTGGAACCATGGATCTCTCAAAGTGTGTTTCTTCTTAGATCTATGGGGGAAGAATTGAGTTTGATTAAGAAGAAGAAGCCTTAAAGTTTCTGTTTTTATTTAATTAGGTTTTGTTGTGTGTCTCTGTTTGATTTTGGGATCAAAGTTGTCTGAGATGGAGGCTAGAATTGAAGGTGAGGGTCAACAGTTGTATGGGTTTAGAGCTGTTGGCAAAAGGAGTGTGGAGTGGGATTTGAATGATTGGAAATGGGATGGTGATCTCTTTGTAGCTACACAGTTGAATCCTGGTGGTAGCCAAACCATGGGGCGTCAGTTTTTCCCATCCAATAGCTCTTCCTCCTGCTCTGATGAAGGGATTAATAATAATAATACAAGAGAAGTTGAGAAGAAAAGAAGAGCTGCTGCAACAGGGGAAGGCCTTAGTTTGAAGTTAGGGGACAATGGTTTTGATCTTAATGGTGAAAGAGAAGGGACCTCTGCGGCTAAGAAGACGAAGTTTGGAGGTGTGGCTAATCGCTCGGTGTGTCAGGTGGAGAACTGTGAAGCTGATCTTAGCAAAGTTAAGGATTATCATAGACGTCATAAGGTGTGTGAGATGCATTCTAAGGCTACTAGTGCACTTGTCGGTGGTATTATGCAGCGGTTTTGTCAGCAATGTAGTAGGTATGCTTCCTTTCTCTAAGCCTCTCTAAAACCAACCTGATGAAGTGAGTTGATTATTGTTTCTATCTTTTAGGTTCCATGTTCTTGAGGAGTTTGATGAAGGAAAGAGAAGCTGTCGTAGACGTTTGGCTGGTCATAATAAACGTAGGAGGAAAACAAATCCTGAACCTGGCACTAACGGGAATCCTCTTAGTGATGATAATCAATCAAGCAATTATCTGTTGGTTACTCTCTTGAAGATACTCTCCAATATGCACTGTAATCTCACTTTAATCTCTCATCAAGCATTTCATGAAGTTTGTGTTAGTTAATTTTGTGCTGTATTGTGTTGCAGCCAATCAATCAGACCATCCCGGTGATCAAGATCTGATGACTCATCTTCTGAAGAGCCTTGTCAGCCATGCTGGTGAACAACTAGGGAAAAGCTTGGTTGAACTTCTCATGCAAGGAGGATCACAAGCTATTGGAAGCTCGGGTTTGCTTGCAATTGAGCAAGCTCCTCAAGAGGACTTAAAGCAAGCTCCACAGATTCCTCCGCAGGAATTGTATGCTAATGGGACAGCTACCGAGATCAGATCAGAGAAACAAGTCAAAGTAAATGATTTTGATTTGAATGATATCTATATAGACTCAGATGAAGGTACAGATATCGAAAGATCTCCTCCTACGACGATTCCTGCAACCAGTTCTCTTGATTATCCTTCGTGGATTCATCAGTCTAGTCCACCTCAGACAGGTAGGAACTCAGATTCAGCATCTGACCAGTCTCCATCAAGTTCCAGTGAAGATGCTCAGGTCTAGAAGTCTCTTACATCATCCACTATTGTCTGGTTCCATTTTCTCTCTGATTTTAACGCTGTTTTTTTCTGACTCCATCTTCAGATGCGCACAGGTCGGATTGTGTTCAAACTATTTGGGAAAGAGCCAAATGATTTCCCTGTTATCTTACGTGGACAGGTACTGTTGTGCTTGAGCACTTCTCAGATCCTTACTTTGAGATGTTTGGAACTTGTTATATTGATGTGTAAATCTCTTGATATTCAGATTCTTGACTGGTTATCGCATAGTCCAACTGACATTGAAAGCTACATTAGGCCTGGTTGTATCATATTAACCATCTATCTTCGTCAAGCTGAAACTGCTTGGGAAGAAGTAAGCTTACTTTCTAATTTCTATCACTACTCTTTGACATTTCATCTTGTTAAGTTCCAGACTGATGAACTTGCATTCTCTTTTGTTTTTACTTTGCAGCTTTCTGATGACCTGGGCTTTAGCTTAAGGAAGCTTCTAGAACTCTCAGATGATCCTTTATGGACAAGTGGATGGATTTATGTTAGGGTGCAAAACCAACTTGCATTTGTATTTGACGGTTAGTTTCGAGATTACTTTGTTTCAGTTGAAGATTCCTCTGGAGCTATAAGTATTTACGATAGCTTTGTGGGTTGCAGGTCAGGTTGTTGTTGACACTTCCTTACCGCTAAGAAGTCGTGATTACAGCCACATTATTAGTGTCAGACCACTCGCTGTAGCTGCAACAGGGAAGGCTCAGTTTACTGTAAAAGGCATCAATCTCCGTCGACCTGGCACAAGGTTCTGTCTCCTTTGAAGTCTTGGCCTTCCTATTCTTCCTTTTGAAATCTTATAGTATTTACCCAACCTTTATTATTTTCAGGTTACTTTGTGCTGTAGAAGGAAAATACTTGATTCAGGAAACAGGAGATGATTCAACGAAAGAGAATGATGAGAATAATGAGATTGTTGAGTGTGTCAATTTTTCTTGTGATTTGCCTATAACAAGCGGTCGAGGATTCATGGAGGTGAGAGTACTTTCTATCTCTGGCCTGATCATCAATAGACTGTCACCTGTTTTATTCATTTTGGCTCAAGCTTGCTTGATGACTATTACAGATTGAAGACCAAGGACTCAGCAGCAGTTTCTTCCCTTTCATAGTGGTTGAAGAAGATGATGTTTGTTCTGAAATCCGTAGACTCGAAACCACCTTAGAGTTCACTGAAACTGATTCCGCTAAGCAAGCTATGGAATTCATTCATGAAATCGGTTGGCTACTTCACAGAAGTAAGCTCGGGGAATCAGATCCAAATCCAGACGTTTTCCCATTAACAAGATTCAAGTGGCTCATTGAGTTCTCAATGGACCGAGAGTGGTGTGCTGTGATCAGAAAGCTATTGAACATGTTCTTTGAAGGTGCTGTTGGTGATTCTTCCTCTGATGTCGAGCTATCAGAACTGTGCCTTCTTCACAGAGCCGTCAGGAAAAACTCTAAGCCTATGGTTGAAATGCTCTTGAGATACGTTCCCAAGCAGCAAAGAATACACAGCTTGTTTAGACCAGATGCTGCTGGTCCAGCTGGTTTAACACCTCTTCACATTGCAGCTGGTAAAGATGGTTCAGAAGATGTGTTGGACGCTCTAACAGAAGATCCTGCAATGGTGATTTTGATATTTTTCCCTATGAATTTGAAAATTTCAGAACATAAAAACTAATCTTGTTTGCATCTGGTTCAGGTGGGGATTGAAGCGTGGAGAGCATCTAGGGACAGCACAGGCTTCACACCAGAAGACTATGCACGCTTACGCGGTCACTTCTCATACATCCACTTGATTCAACGCAAGATCAATAAAAAATCAACAACTGAAGACCATGTTGTGGTCAACATCCCTGTCTCTTTCTCGGACAGAGAGCAGAAAGAACCAAAGTCAGGTCTGAGGACATCAGCTTTGGAAATCACGCATACTAACCACCAGCTTCAGTGCAAGCTATGTGACCATAAACTGGTGTATGGGACAGCTCGCCGGTCTGTAGCGTACAGACCAGCTATGTTGTCAATGGTGGCGATTGCTGCGGTTTGCGTCTGTGTGGCACTACTCTTCAAGAGTTGCCCAGAAGTGCTCTATGTGTTTCAACCGTTCAGGTGGGAGTTGTTGGACTATGGAACAAGATGAGTGTAAGCCTACGTTGAAGAAGTATTTTGTAAGATATAAATATAACTGTTATTACTTTTTATATAAAGGTGTGCTTTCAATATGTAACTATGAGAATAAGAATAGAACATGTGTTTAGAAGATTGCTCTTTTGTAAAATTCTCTCCTTTTCTCTTTGGAACATGAAGATTCTGTGTCTGATAATATATTTTTGTTGGCATAATTTTTCTTTGTAATGATACAATGGAGATGATGTTGTACTAATCATTTTTCTTTTCTTTTTGGGGTTAGTGGTGAAAATAACTACACAAACTTTGATTACATGATGCTTTTGAAACTTTTTTAGACAGAAACAAAATAATATCATATGATTCATATCCAAAAATACATAACATCACATTAATAAAATAACAAACCAAACCAGATCAATACTGAAAACCACACAAGCGATTTAAAACAGTTTAAAACGATAAGCAGACTCTTCTTTAAGCCTTGTCTGCCTTGAGCGGTTTAACAACCTCCCAGGTAAAGTCAGGATCCTCCCTGCCAAAGTGTCCATAAGCAGCAGTCTTCAAGAACCTCCCATTGCCACCTCTCGTGAGGTCAAGGTTAATTGTCATCATGCCTGGCCTGAAATCGAAATTCTCCTTCACAATCTTGAGAATCTCCTTGTCTGGAATCTTCCCTGTTCCATACGTATCAACGAAAACAGACAATGGCTCAGGGACACCAATGGCGTAAGAGACCTGAACTAGAGCCCTGCGTGCTAGATCACTGGCTACAATGCTCTTAGCTGCCTGTCTAGCTATATACGCGCCGCTTCTATCCACTTTCGATGGGTCTTTGCCTGAGAACGCACCGCCACCGTGAGCTCCCCAACCACCGTACGTGTCGATGATGATCTTGCGTCCGGTCAGACCAGCGTCACCATGTGGTCCACCAATGACAAATCTGCCAGATGGGTTTAGGTGGAAGATGGTTTTCTCGTCTAGGTACTTCTCGGGGATCACCGGCTTAATCACATGCTCTTTGAGGTCACGCGCGATCTCATCGTTGGTGACAGTTTCATCGTGTTGAGTGGAGATAAGAACAGTGTGCACACGGACAGGAACCATAGCACCGTTGTCATTGTAATACTCAACAGTGACTTGTGTCTTCCCGTCAGGCCTCACCCAAGGGCAAGTCCCGTTCTTCCTAACCTCAGTGAGACGCGCACCAAGCTTCGTAGCCAAGACATGACTCAACGGCATAAGCTCAGGAGTCTCATCCGTGGCGTACCCAAACATGTGACCTTGATCACCAGCTCCAATCTCCTCGGGGCGTTTGGTGAAATGACCATGAACACCCTGAGCAATGTCAGGACTCTGCTCCTCGATGTTGACCAGTACTTTGCAGTTGTCAGCGTCGAGACCGACGTCAGCTGAGACGAAGCCGATGGCGCGACAAGTGTCACGGACAATCTTCTCGTAGTCAACTTTGGCCTTAGTGGTGATTTCACCAAAAACCATGACCATGTTGGTCTTGGTGCAAGTCTCGCATGCGACTTTGCTGTCAGGGTCTTGTTCGAGGCAAGCGTCCAGGACAGCGTCGGAGACTTGGTCACAGAGCTTGTCTGGGTGCCCCTCGTTCACAGACTCGGATGTAAACAAAAACGACTCCATGTCTTACAAGCCTGCCAAGAGTTAATTAAAGATTTAAATATTTATGCATTAGATTAATAACAGTCACAGTTAACAACCAGATCAGTAACTGGGAAACAGAGATGAAGTGTAGAGATTCTATTTTGTTCAATGAAGATCTATCGGAACCAGACAATCAAGTGGAGACAGAAGTACATAGAGAGAGAGTTCTGTACTGAGAGGAGAAATAGAGAGAAAAGAGACCTGTGGAGACAGAGACAGAGGAGGAAGAACAAATCTGAGCAGAGAAGCAGCCCAGCCGACACACACCAAAGTACTAGACGCAACCCTTAACACTAGTGCAAGTCTTCCTTTTATACACGCTTCTGTCATTTCAACTTACTGGCTACGGGTGGAATCGGTCGGATATTTTCTTGTGGATTTGCATTTATTCGTTTCCAGTTTCGACATTTTTAAATCTAGATATAATAATAGATAGTCTCTCTAAATTTTTTCTTAGAACTACCGTTAGTATTGGATCTCAAACGACTCAGGATAATACAGTCAGACGTGAATTCGTATAAGACATAAAATTTTCGGTTATATTATCATCTATGTATATCATATATATAATATTTCTCATAATTTGTAATATCATAATTAACCAGAAAAAAAAATTTCTTAGGTTCACCAATCAATAATATTTAATTAATTTAAATTTAATATCTTCAAAAAAGTTATGAAGTTATATTATCTTTTCAAAATAATAATAATTACCAATTTTTTAATATTATTAAAACTTTCAGCAAAATACAAAATTCTAAATCTTTAAATTTAGGGTTTAGATTTAAGGGTTTTAGGATTAAAGGTTTAGAATTTAATGTTTAGGATTTAGTGTTAATGATTTATCCAAAAATTTAGAGCTAATCCAAAGATTTTGAATTTAGTGTCTAAGATTTAGGGTTTTTTTTGCTGAAAACATTAATTTTTTTTGGTATTACTACTATTTTTTATTTGTTTTGAAAATATAATATAACTTCATAAATTCTTATTATTTTAAATAATATTGGTTGGTGAACTTAAGAAAAAAAAACTAAATAATACTGATTGGTGGACCTAAGAGAAAACTCGTATTTCTCTCTTCTATAGTGGGAGAGAAATTTTTTTTTGTCCTTCTTATCACATTTTCATCTTTTAGAAAGAGGAGATATTATACTATTTGTTTTTTTTTGGTTTAGCATATTTTCAATCATCTGATCAATAGTTTTCTTTTGTATAAGCGACTTTAGTTTTCGCACGGTGACATTTTGCAGTGAATCAAACTGAATTGGAGCGATTCATCAAGTTTCTTATTTTATCTCTGATTCATATCTGTATACTTGTTGGTTTGTCTCTTTCGCAAATTTAATCTAAACTCTGATCTCATGTTTTAATTTATCTTCTTTGAAAGACATGTTCTTAATTCTCTTCTATTAAAATAAGTCTTCATTCGATAGATTTGCCAGAGCTTCGGTTTGAAGGATCAATCTTTTCAGATGGCTATTCCATATTCTGGTTATGATTCAGTTACCACACCTTCTGTAACAAGATTGTAAATATATACAGATGTAAACTTGTGAATCAATTCAAGGGAAATTCTTCCACTTTCATAGTATCAAAGGGTTCAAGTTCCTGAACCAAAGTTCATGTTCTCTCTTTCTCATCTTCTGTCTTCTCTTTCTCTCTTAATCTCTTTTCTTGTTTGTGATAATGGCTGCTCAACTAGCGAATCTCGAACGCGCTTATGGTGTTACAAACATAAAATCGCATATTCCCATCATTCTGGACATAGACGATTGTGAGGGGTAAAACTCACTCTCTAGTTTAGGTTAGGTTTAGATTGGGGAAAAGACAATCGTGGGCTAAATCATGTTAGAACTTAAAGAATGAATGTGATTGTATTTGATGAACAAGAGTTACAAAAATGATTAAAACGAATACAAAGAAGTCACTTGAGTCCTTCGTGAATGATAATGTATGTGAAAATTTAAAGAGTGTGAATCCCCTTTCTCTTCATTTCTTCTTTCTTTAAATAGCCTCAGGTCACGTTTAACCTCTCCTGATTAGTCTCCGAGATTGCCTCCGTAAACTGAGGGATTTGCAACAGCTTCCTTTTGACTGAATCATACGCCTCTATCTTCGTATCCTAGGCTGTTTTATTAGGTTCATGCAAGAGAAGCCGGACCTCTTCTTCGTGACCTCTTTCTCGTGACCTCTTTTATCGAAATCCTTGGAAGTAGCCTCCGTCCTTAGGTGAGCCCCATTCTCCTTTGAAATGATAACCCACGCGCGGCCCATTATTAGACTTGGTTTAACTGATCCGCTAAATTCAGCTAACGGACCATATTTGGGCCCAACAGTTGCCCCCAGCTTTCGAGAAAAGATACTTTTCTCGGGAGCTAAACCTAGCCGCCGAATCTTAACCTTTCGTTGAGATAATGATTACTCGTGATCTTCTCTCGAGGATATCTTCTACTTGATCCGACGGTCATGATTGAACTTTAACGAAATCAACGACTCAGATTAAAAGAGTTTTGAAATAATTATTCTCCGATTTTCGAGGCTCGACGAGATATAAAGCTGTTTACATTAACTCCAACTTCCCCACTCTCTCCACGTCTCGATTCAGTTTCCCCAGGTAACTTCTTCTGGTTCTTTTTATTTTACTGTTTTTTTTACACCCTTTTTCTATCAAGTTCAAAACGAGGTTCGAGTAGATTCTCTCTAAAGTTTTACTCCGCG
The DNA here is from genome assembly GCA_932364175.1 of Eruca vesicaria subsp. sativa. Classification (NCBI taxonomy): domain Eukaryota; kingdom Viridiplantae; phylum Streptophyta; class Magnoliopsida; order Brassicales; family Brassicaceae; genus Eruca; species Eruca vesicaria. The sequence goes on from CAKOAT010534043.1 coordinate 66,409, forward strand.
AATTCGAGTTTATCAGTTCAATTTTTTTATTTTTCTCGATCTCTTTTCTTCGTGCCCTGTTATGACTGGACCGAGAGAAGGCTCTGGAGAGACCGGAATCTCTGCTGCTGGAGCTCGGATCATGAAGGTGAAAAAGGAGGTTGGTGAATCGGTGATGAAGGCTGAGAAGAAGAAGAAAACTAAGGAGTCAATAGCCCAGAGAGTTTCCAAGAGAACAAAGAGAACCGGTGGCTCTAAGGAGAGCTTTCCCTCCGGGTCTCATCCACCTTCTGCGTTAAAGGGCCAGGAAATCGTCAATCTCATGGTCCAAGCTCTAGGCCGTAAGGAGTTAGCCAGGGCTTGTGAAGGCCATGAAACCCCCGAAATGGCTCCAGAAGGCTGGTTTTGTGTTCACGAGAAGTATATCTCTAAGAGTCATCTTAGTTTTCCCCTCCCTGATCTGTTATTAGACCTCCTGGATCATTACCAACTAGCCCTTTCCCAGCTCTGCCCATCTGTTATTCGAGTGATAAACGGTTTTATCACTAGGTCTAAGGAAGAAGGGGTCGCTGTCGGGATTAATGACTTGATGAGTCTTTTCTCGATAAAGGAGAGTGCTTCGAAGGATGGTGGTAGTGGAACCTACTATCTCTCGAGTCGTCCTGGGTTGGGAATTTTTAAGTTTTCCAGTAGTGACGACGACTGGCGAAAGAAGTACTTTTTCGTAAGGATTGATCCTTCGACGGTCCCTTAGAATTATTAGGATTGTATTTATACATTTTGATTTGCAGCAACCTAATGATTGCCTGGTATTGTTTGCAGATATTGAGGATCCTCCTGTACTTACTGGCAAGCTTACCAGGGCTCTCTTTCGAAAGCTACAACAAACTCCTTGTACCTGGACCTCTTATACCACTTCTCGAGTAGGTGCAGCCAGATTTCCAGATCGATACAACGCTTCCTTTTTGACTCCAATCCTGATCGCAGAGTTGGAAGATTACGTATTCATTTATTTCCATACGAGTAAACTTGTTTTTATGAGTTCTGAGTTCTAAAAGAATTTGTTGATGTAGTTTCCGAAGGTGACACAGTAGTAACAATTTCAACGGGAGCTAGTACTTCTGAAACCGAAAGAACCCAATCGACCAAGATGCCTCTTCAACCATCGTTCCGATCCAGGGGTAGGCCAGCGAAAGCAGCCAGCACTTCTCGTGGAAGCGAGAAGAATCAAGGAGGATCCTTCCTTAGCTCTGTGAAAGAGGTTCTTGATGACGGAGCTTCTGTTCCAGCTAAGGATGCTAACCCGGTCAATGAACAGGGAGCTCAGGAGATAGCTCCTTATTCTGATGTTCAGGTCACGGGAGACGATCCTCAGGTGATCAAGGATCCTTCCGAGACTGAACTCCCCAGGAGCAAGAGATCACGAATCGATCAAGGCGATAGACCTTCTAGGTCTTCTTCGTCGTCTTCGAGGGGAGGTACAGTTGGGTGGAATTTCGCTCACTCGAAGCCTGGGTCGATTCTTGATGATCCGTGGGGTTTGGCTACGCTGATGAGACACATGAAGCGAACAAGGGTGTTCTCTTCCCCTTGTTAACAATCTGACCAACAAGGACGAATTTATCGAGATTGCTCACTACTTGGGTCAAGTACGGATCTTTGCTCCCCTTTTGTTGTTTTTTTTTTGAGAGATATTTATTTATGTTATTCATTTCTCTATAGTTGGCTGGAGCTGTTAACAGGGCTCAGCTAAAGTTTGAGGAAACAGTGAACAACGCGCCTAACGCTGAGGAGTTAACCTAGGTTACCGAGATGGTTAAGGCTACCAAGATTGAGCGTGACCAAGCCAGAACTCAGGTTTCGACACTTCGATCTTAAGTTGAGAGGCTCGGTTTGAAGTCTAACACTCAGCAAGGGAAGATTGAGAGCTTGGAAATTGATGTTAGGGTGAAAAGTAGGAGGATTTATGAGCTAGATAGTGCTCTAAAGGTTGCTGAGCAACATGTTCAAGACTTGATTGCATCGTCTCAGGTCAGCCAGAAGAACAAGGAGTCTGAAGTTAAATTTGCTGTTAGAAGGGGAAAGAAGGAGGTCATCGATGCCTATAATAAGATCCTTGTCTCTGTTAAAGAGAAGTTCTCCAAGAAGAAGGATGAGGCTGATCTTCAGATCTACGCTCAGGAGCTTCAAGCTAATACGGAGCTCTTGAAGGATTTGCTATCAAACGAGATTCAAAACGCTGAGGAGGAGTACAATCGTTTGATGTCTTTGATGCCGGAAGCCATTGCTGCTTACGAGAGAGCTCAGGTCTCTGACTTCTTAGTCAGCAAGCTTCCTCTTCCTCAACTCTCAGAGAGCTCAAGTACTTTCGAGGTTAACACGTTTAATCCATCCTTTTATGGAGAGTACGGTTCTAATTTAGGTTTGATGGGTCCTGATTTAGCCCCAGTTGATGTGGTCCCGGGAGGTGATGGCAAAGAGATGGATGAAGATGTCCCGGGTAGTGAAGCAATCGAGGAGGATTGTGATGCTTCGAAGGTTTCTGGAGGTGGCGGTCAAGAGGGTTGAAGACCTGGTCTCCTTCCAGATTATTTCCCATGTTTCTAGGATGTCTGCCCTACGGGCTTTTTCCTTATGTTTTTAAGACTTATAGCCTGAGGAGGCTTTTAAACCTTTGTTACGTTAGGATTTCTTTTGAACCGTTAATGGCCTGAGAAGGCTATTAAACCTTGTTTCATTTCTCGGTTTTAATCTTTGTCTCAAGCTATTTAACTTGTTTTGGTTTATTCGAAGGATTTTAAGACCTTAGGTCCTGGTTTGCCGGGACCTAAATTTATTCGAAGGATTTTAAGACCTTAGGTTCAGGTTCGTGGTAACCTCAATTTATTTGATAGAAACTTGAGATGTTTGAATGTAGATGTTCTCATTAATAACTTTTATGGAATACATAATAACCATGGAGCTAATAGCTTCAGTCATGTGTTCTGGACACATGCCCCCTTTGAATGTAAAGATGAGTATGTAGAGATGAGTTTGGGGCTGCACTCATGACGGAGCTGCCTACGTACCCAGTCATGGGATCAAGCCAGACGTAGTTCGATGGATTTTAGGTACCTAATGGTAGTATTTCTTGAGATTTATGGCGTTCCATGATCGGATTTCGGGTACCCCGGTTCGTACCTTCATGAGCCTGTAAACGCCTGGTCGTATCACGTAGATGATTTGGTAGGGGCCTTCCCAATTGGTCCCTAGCTTTTCGGCGTTCGGCTCTTTGGTATGGTTAAAAACCTTTCTGAGTACCAAGTCACCTACAACGAATTGCCGGGACCTGACCTTGGAATTATAATGTCGAGCCATTGCTTGTTGGTAGTTTTGGATGCGGAGCAAGGTTTGATCCCGTCGTTCCTCGATCAGGTCGAGGTGATCTGATAAGAGCTGATTGTTAGCTTCGGGATTCGTCGTACAGAGCTCTCGGCGGAGGCTCCCTGTGATGGTTTCGGCTGGGGTGACAGCTTCCATCCCGTAGGCTAGGGAGAAAAGGGTTTCTTCCGTAGCTCTTCGTGGGGTGGTTCGGCATGCCCAAAGCACTTCGGGTAATCTTTCGGACCACGAGCTTTTATCGATTCCAAGACGTTTCTTGAGGTTTGCTAATACCGACTTATTAGCAGCCTCCGCCTGGCCGTTTCCCTGAGGGTATCGTGGTGTTGACATGGTGAGGCGAATTTTCCACTTGTCGCAGAAATCTTTGAAGTCGTTAGATATGAATTGCGACCCGTTATCGGTTACGATTTCGTATGGGACGCCGTGGCGGCAAATGATGTCTCTCCATACGAGTCGTTCGGTTTCGACTTTAGTTACCTGTTGGAAGGCCTCAGCTTCTATCCATTTTGTGAAGTAGTCTGTTAGGACTAGTAGGAAGCGTAGTTTCTGCCTTCATGTTCCTGATACGACTAGTGGTCCTATGATATCCATGGACCATCTTATGAATGGGTATGGGGCGGATATCGAGGATAATTTCTCTGATGGTTGATGTATAAAAGGTGCGTGCCTCTGGCATCTGTCGCATGAGGACGAGTAGACCTCACAGTCAGCGATAATGGTAGCCCGGAAATAGCCTTTCCTTTTTGATTCGGATAGCTAAGGCTCTACCACCGGAGTGGTTTCCACAGGAGCCGTCTTGCATTTCTTTCATGAGTTTAATAGCGTCGAGGCCGTGGACGCATCTCAGGTAAGGTCCTGATACGCTTCACTTATAAAGGATAGATTCCATTATGCAGTATCTTGCGATTATTGCTTTGAGTTTTCAAGCTTCTCATTTATGGGGGGGAACTTGCCCTCCGAAATATACTGCATGATTGGGATTCTCCAGTCCTCTCTTCCTATGATTTTGTCGTAAAGGGACGAAGGAGGTCATTGTGCTGGATCAGGTTCCCGGGTGTTGTTACGGCCGGAGGTCGTGCCCCCGGGGGTAATCCTTCGGTTAGGTTCCCTGGGACCTAAATCTGGAGGAATGTCGTTAACTTCTGGGGTTGGGATCGTGTCTTCGGCTGAAGTTTCAGGTTCAGGGGAGTATCTCGTTCTGCGAGTGTTTACTCTGAAGACAAGTGGACTTGGAGGCTGGGTCGTGCCCCCGGTGGTGTGCTTTTTGAATTTGCGAGTTTTGGTTTTTGGAAACCAGAATGTTGTTAGAACTCGGGTTGTTGCTGATTCGGAGCAGCTACCTTCTGTTTGCTCTTTCGGTTTGCTATTGATCTCAGCTTTGGTAGCTATGTCGATGCTTGGTTTTTTCGATTCCTTCTATAGGTATGATTCGTTTTACTAGAGGGTCTGATGTGGACGCTAATGCAGCCAATGCATCTGCTGAGGAATTCTCTCCTCGTGGGATTCTCGTTAGCTCGAATTTGCTGAACTGTTTAGTGAGGCTTTGTACGACTTCGAGGTATGCCCCCATTCTTTCGTCCCTTGTTTCGTACTCCCCATGAAACTGGCTAGCTACCAGCTGTGAGTCACTGTAGGCATTTAGCTCTCGGATTCTGAGGCTTAGGGCGAGTCTTAACCCTGCAATTAGTGCTTCATATTCGGCCTCGTTATTTGAAGCATTAAATCCGAGCCTGTAGGATTGCTCGATGGTTTCTCCGGCTGACGAGGTCAGCCTTAGACCGATTTTGGAACCTTGTTTTGATGAGGCTCCGTCGACATATAGGCTCCACTCCGGAGCTTCAGCTCTCGGATCTAGTTGTTCAGACGATAGTTCGATGATGAAATCGGCGAGGACCTGAGCTTTTATGGCTGCTCGGGGTCTATACTCGATGTCGTATTCGCTGAGCTCTATGGCCCACTTAGCCAGTCGTCCTGATTGGCTAAGGCTGTGCAGAATCGTGCGTATTGGCTGTGAGGTCATTACCACGATCGAGTGTGATTGGAAGTAAGGTCGTAGCTTTTTGGCAGCTGTTACGACTGCCAGAGCTAACTTTTCCATGGTAGGGTATCTGGTCTTGGCGTCTATTAGACTTTTGCTTGTGTAATAGACAGGTCTTTGCTCGTTTTGCTCCTCTCGTACCAGCACGCCGCTAACTGCAGCAGTTGATACGGCGAGGTATAGGTACAAGGATTCTTCTGTTACTGGTTTGGATAGGATCGGAGGCTTGGAGAGGTAAGCTTTTAATTGTTTGAAGGCCTCCTCGCATTTCTCGTCCCATAGAAACTTCTTATTATTTTTTAGAAGTTTGTAGAATGGGAGGCATTTATCGGTGGACTTGGATATAAATCGGTTCAAAGCGGCGATTCGTCCAGTCAGCCTTTTTTCCTCCCTGGTTGTCTTAGGTGATGGCATTTCGAGGAAGGTCGCTATCTGTTTCGGGTTAGCTTCGATACCTCTCTCGGTTACGAGGTAACCGAGAAATTCGCCCGAGGGCACTCTGAAGGTGCATTTTGCAGGGTTTAGTTTCATATCGTATTTGTTGAGGATGTCAAAGCATTCTTTTAGGTGGGAGATGTGATTTTCCCCAGCTGGGGATTTAACCAACATATCGTCGATGTATACCTCCATGGTTTTTCCGAGCTGTCCGGCGAACATTTTGTTCACCAGCCTTTGGTAGGTAGCTCCCGCGTTTTTTAATCCGAATGGCATTACCTTGTAACAGTAGGTCCCGCACTCGGTTATGAAAGCAGTTTTTTCTTGATCTTCAGGATTCATCATGATTTGATTATATCCCGAGAAGGCATCCATAAAGGACAGGAGCTGATGGCCAGCTGTCGCCTCAACAAGGCGATCGATGTGAGGTAACGGGAAGATATCTTTAGGGCAAGCCTTGTTTAGGTCGGTGAAATCTACACAGATCCTCCACTTCCCGTTTTTCTTTTTCACTACTACGGGGTTAGCTAGCCAATCGGGGTAATGTACTTCTCGGATGGACCCTGCTTTCGTGAGTCGATCTACTTCGTCGTTGACAGCTTGGGCTTTTTTGAGGCCTAGCTTACGGCGTTTTTGTTTGATCGGTTTGAAAGTAGGATCTACGTTGAGCTTGTGAGTGGTAACGTTTGGGTCTATACCCTTCATGTCGCTGGTGGTCCATGCAAACGTTTTGACGTTGCTTTTAAGGAAGTCGATTAATTCCTTTTTCGTTTCGAGAGGTAGCTCTGATCCGATGTTCACTTGTTTCTCGGGGTCAGAGCCGTCGATGCTAACTCGTTCGGTTAGGTTCGTAGGGGGACCTCGAATATTCTGTTGCATCTCTCGATCTTCCTGGATCTGTAATTGCTATTGGGGTGATTCCTTGAGGATTCCGAATCCTCCCAAATAACAGATCCTGGAGATCTTCTGGCTACCTCGTACGGTGGTTATTCCGTCAGGTGTTGGAAATTTCACGCATTGATGATAAGTGGAGGCTACTGCCTTCATCTTATGAATGCAGGGTCTTCCTAGGATCGCATGAAATGGAGAAGGTCTGTCAATGACTACAAAATTGGTCATTTTCATGATTCCTCCAGCTATGACTGGGAGCTTGATAGTTTCCAAGGAGGTGATTGTTTCCCCGGAGAAGCCTACAAGGTTAGCTTTTTGACCAATAATTTTGTAATCATCTATTTCCATCCCTTTCAGGGCGTTATAGAAGATGAGATCGACCGAGCTTCCGGTGTCGACCATCAGCTTAGGCACCTCGTAACCTGCTATGTTCAGGGTGACGATTAAGGCATCATCGTGAGGTCTGTCGAGATCTGATGTCTCGCTCTCCCAGAAATAAATCTTAGTGTTGGATTCGGGATTGGGAGGCTTAGATTGAGCATTAGAAACAGCCTCCCGTACATGACTCTTGATCGAATTAACGGAGTCTTGACATATATCGGAGCCTCCGAGGATATAATTCACTCTCGAGCTGGGGCTCGACTGAGGTGGTGGTTTGCTTAGGAGAGTCTCGATTTGTAGACTTTTCCCTTGGGGAAATTTCCCAAGAATCATGTCAACTCTTTTCTTGGGAGCTGGCGGTGGCGAATCTGTTTCCTTCTCAGGTGATCTTTCACATTTTGGAGAGGTGTCTCTGGGACCTCTTTTCTGGTAAGGAGGTGGTTTTTTTAGTTCCACGTCCTTTAGTTCCCCAGCTACGAATTTAGCTGCCAACTGTCGTTGGAGGTCCCAACATTCCTCGGTTGAATGCCCTTTTTGATCGTGGTAAGAGCAGTGTTTGTTCTCATCGTAGCCTTTTGACCAGGGGGTTTTGCTTGTCGCGGCAACAAGTTTTCATGTTGGACTTCCTCGACAGCATAAGAATGTTCTCCCTGGGTCTGGTTATTCCGGGAGCTCCCTTTTCTAGAGGATCCTTTTGCTTCCGAGGTTTCGCCTTTCGGGTGATTCTGAGATTTCTTATGGATTTTATCCAGTGCAGCTGTTTCCTCTTCCAAGGTAATGTACCTCGATGCTTTGTGAAGAGCATCATCGATAGTTGGGGGAGGGTTAAGCGTTAGCTCAGACCAGAATTCTAATTTGTACTAGGGACCTCTTCTAAGGGCTTCGATGGCAACCTGATCGTTGGGATTCGAGAGCTTAGTTCTGACTGCTCTGAATTTCTCGATATAGATTCGTAACGAATCTCCCATTCCTTGCCTGATTTTCCAGAGGTCAGCCTCAGAAGCTTGCTTGAGGATATGGGTTGAGTACTGCTTCATGAAGGCGTTGGTGAGCTGGTCGAAGTTATCTATTGAGTTTGGCTCGAGGCTTGAAAACCATTCGAGAGCTGTTCCGACCAGGTTCTCAGCAAAGGTTCTGCAATAACCTGCTTCGCATTCTTCTCTTGTGAAGTGAGCTTTCACTATAGCTAAGCAGAAGGCTCTCAAATGAGCCTTAGGGTCTGAGGTCCCGTCATATTCGGGGATCCTAATTTTTCGGGTATCTCTTATGTAAGAGCTAGCGATTTTGTTTGTGAATGGGGTTCCACGGGTTTCCTCAATCAAGCTCTCGATTTCGGGAGCTGAGCTTGTTGCTTTGTGTACTTGAGCGTTCAACTTTTGGAGAGCTGCGTGAGTTTGCTCCATGTATCGGCGAATAGCCTCAGGTCCTTCTAGGGGAAGGACGGTTGGGTCGTCATGATGAATCTGATGAGGAGATTCTTGACGGAGTCGAGCGTCGTCGTTCTCCCAAGCGTTTGGTGGACTAAATCGCTCGCTAGCTCTAGGGCCACCTTGAGGGACGCGACCAGGGGGGTGAGCTGTAGGATTAGCTTCCGTCCTCGGGTGACTGTCTCGATTAGGGATCGCGCTTCCATTTTGGTAAGCTGAGGCCAGTGCTCTTCCCCTAGGAGGGAAAGACATTCCTTCTCCGGACCTAAAAACAGGTGGCGGAGGCGGTAATCGTGTGCTCTGTTCGTGAACCCTATTGGGTGCAGAGCTTGTCGTTGCTATGTTACTTCCCATAGTGCTAGTTACAGGTGGACTGAATACTGGGGTTGTCCCAGTATGAGGTGTCTGGAGAACAGGTTCTTGCCCATCATGAGCAGTGCTGTTTGGGGAAAAATCCAGGCGTCCGCGAGGGAAAGTGGATTCGGTCAGTCGGTCTCGGAAGGTGACTCCCGATCCTTGGCGTTGCGACAAATGAGTCGTCTCGGTTAGAGATCTAGTCACTTTTTCGAACCGTTGTTGTCGAGCAGTTAGCTGTTGCAACGTGCGCTCGTTATCCTGAGCTCTTTCTACCAATTGCACCATCATTCGACGCATCTCGGATAGCTGAGCTTCCGAATGATTCGGAGCGGGTTGACGCTGAGGGTTTTCGGGGTGTGTAACCCCCGAGTTGTTCCCACTAGAAGATCTTGGGTTAGTTATTCCAGTTTTGTTCGATTGAGCATTAGCTGGAGGCTGTTGCTCGTATCGGTGATCGGTGGATTGAGGTTCCGGATTCTGGAGATCCGGGTCTCTCCTGTTCGGTGAGCCATCGATTTGGATCACGAGATCAGGGATGGATGGGCTCGGTGCCTGGTTGGATGGATCCATTCTCAAGTTACGGAGTGAAGGATTCAATTATCTCGTCCCCACAGACGGCGCCAAAATGTGAGGGGTAAAACTCACTCTCTAGTTTAGGTTAGGTTTAGATTGGGGAAAAGACAATCGTGGGCTAAATCCTATTAGAACTTAAAGAATGAATGTGATTGTATTTGATGAACAAGAGTTACAAAAATGATTAAAACGAATACAAAGAAGTCACTTGAGTCCTTCGTGAATGATAATGTATGTGAAAATTTATAAAGAGTGTGAATCCCCTTTCTATTCATTTCTTCTTTCTTTAAATAGCCTCAGGTCACGTTTAACCTCTCCTGATTAGTCTCCGAGATTGCCTCCGTAAACTGAGGGATTCGCAACAGCTTCCTTTTGACCGAATCATACGCCTCTATCTTCGTATCCTAGGCTGTTTTATTAGGTTCCTGCAAGAGAAGCCGGACCTCTTCTTCGTGACCTCTTTCTCGTAACCTCTTTTATCGAAATCCTTGGAAGTAGCCTCCGTCCTTAGGTGAGCTTCATTCTCCTTTGAAATGATAACCCACGCGCGGCCCATTATTAGACTTGGTTTAACTGATCCGCTAATTTCAGCTAACGGGCCATATTTGGGCCCAACAACGATCACAACTATGACGCTTGGAGAGAACTCTTTCTCACCCACTGTCAAACGTTTGATGTTTCTGGCCATATGGATGGCACTCTTCTTTCTACAGACGGCAACGATCAACAATGGGTCAAGAGAGATGGTCTGGTCAAGTTATAGCTCAATGGTACTCTCTCGAAAAATCTCTTGAACAGTTCTTTCATTACCGGTTGTACCTCATGTCAAAAGGTTTCTTGACAAAAAAAATCCAGACATAATATATACTCCCTCCATCTACCACCCTCTTCCCCAACAATATTTTTAGAATAATCATATATATAAAAAATATGATAATTATATAATTAGATTTATTATTTATTTCTACTATATATTTTTAACAATTATCAATGAATATTTTTAAATATTTATCAATTAATGTGAATTATATTAATGAGGAAGAGTTTGTATTTATTCAAAGTGTAGTATTTTCCGATTAAGAATGTCCCTTTCTTTGTTGTTATCACCCTCCATTCTTATCTTTCTGAATCCTTGACTCCAACACTGTTGCAGCGCCATTAGTATAGTTTGCAATTCACTTTCTAGTGCACATTGAACTGATCTTCCTACCGCATGTACCGCGCCTCTATAAACTCCATGTTCATCACGTATTACCCATCCTGCAATGCTTGGTAACTCTGTATTAACAAACGACCCGTCCACATTACATTTCAACCATCTATTCTTTGGCTTTCTCCACCGCTTTTCCAACACTCTCCTCTCTTGCTCGTCATTCTTGCGCATGTCTGTTTCCCTTGATCTCATGACATTTGATTTCCATTCTTCAACATCTCCTTTTGCATATCTAGAGCATCTCCAACCACACTCCATAATTTACTGCAAAATGGAGTGAAAAATGGAGTGATGAAGAAATAAAAATCTCATTACTCCATATATAGAGTAATCACTTTTTTTATTTGTTCATTATTTCATTTTCCACTCTATTTTGCAGTTAAATATGAAGTGAGGTTGGAGATGCTCTTAGACTTGATATACAAGATATCTGTTTACGTTGAAAAAGTAAGATATTTCAGCTTTTCCAGAGTCTCCATAATATCCATAATGGCAGATCTTGAAAATGATCCAATCTTGGCTGTAAAAAAATCATCAAGCATGCAAACAGTAGAAGGCTCACCACTAGTGCTTGATTAGCGATTTTTATCTCAAGAAGAGCTCTGCTTTCCATCGCTTTCGTCACCATATAAGACAACACTTCAGCACATAATTGAAAAGAAAAGGAGATAGATGATCTCCTTGCCTTATACCTCTCTTTGGTATTATACAACCTTCTGAACTGTCATTTATCAAGATTGAAAATCTGACCGTAGTAACACATGCCATTATCCGAATCCATTTGCTGTGAAATCTCATCTTCGTCAAAGTTGTTTCCAAGAATTTCCACTCAATTCTATCATAAACCTTAGTAATATCGGTTTTAACCGCCATATAGGATATAGCATGTTGCTTTCTAATTTTGAGGCTGTGGAAAATCTCATGAGCAACCATAATATTATCAGAAATGAGTCTCCTTGAGATGAAGGCATTTTGGTTCTCCGAAATGATACCACTGAGATGAGGTTTTAATTTATTCTCCAAAACCTTTGAAATTATCTTGTATGCAACATTGCATAAAGTTATTGGTCGAAACTCTTTCATTTCAGATGGTGGACAGATCTTAGGTATTAGACACAAATGTTAATTTTAGAGTTATAAATACCTGTTTATCTCTTTAAAATCACAAATAGATGTGGTTAAGGTTAATATGAAAAAAAATACTAAGAAAGTGCTAGTTTTAATAATTTCTAAGATAAAATCTATTGGTGGAGTACACTTTATTTTGGAAAGTCTGAGATTTTAAATATATGAAGGATATCCACATGTTAAATAAAAATTATACAACTTATACATCAATTAAGAAAAGTAATTTAAAGTTTAGAAAATTTTATTATTGTGGATATTAAAATTTTAATTTCAAAGATGCAGAGAATATCACTTATAGTTGGTCTTGTTTATTATGAGAACAATACATTTTTTTACTTTTAGTTAACCTCTTTTAAAACTTACTTTTAGTTAATTTTTAAGGCTGTTTTTTTTTATCATTATAACATATGAACTATGAAGTATATAAACACTACTTTCAATACACAGTTCTATTATCAATGAGGAATGATTTGTACATTCACCATGTAGTCAGTGGACACTAATCTTTGTAGTGATCTTAAGATCCACAAGGATATGTAGCAATATATCAGATTTGTTTTTTCTTTTTAGTTTTCTATATCTAATTAGTTTATATGTTTATGGCGAACGACAATAGTTAGATGCAAGAAAATACCTGAACGGTTGGGATATGGGATAGTTGGTGATAGGGCATGACTGACATTTACCAGTTCCCTCCCACTTATAACCGGTCAACCACCAACTCGAGTCGGTTAATGTAGCTTGACGGCATTGAATGAATTTCATGATGCATGAGGCAGCACGTCACTAATATGTAAAATCAAATAATATCTTCTTTTTGCATCAAAGTCAATAAAGTAAGTATGTAACCACGATGCACTAACCAAACCGTATTTTGTGTTTAAACCGATGTGACGTGTCGTTTTCGTGGTGCGTATAGTTGGTGTAATTACTGATTAGTGGGGGTTTTTAGCTCATCGACCACTACTGAACCTCTAATCAATTTATAGCTCACCTTATTTTTAGATCTAAGATTAATATGTTATTTTTTGGGACTCTGTATTTTGGTTTTCTTTCTCTTTTTAAAATCTTTGCATTTCATGTAAGAAAAAAAAATTATGAAAGTCTTCTAAAAAAAAAAAAGTCTTTAAAAACAAGCAACTGGGTCTTTCCTGATAAATTGTATAGTGCTTTCTCTCTCAGATAATGAAAAGGGGATGTAGCTCAAATGGTAGAGCGCTCGCTTTGCATGCGAGAGGCACGGGGTTCGATCCCCCGCATCTCCACAGTTGTTAACTTTTTTGTTTTTAAGTTTACAAGCCCAGACCCAATCTGATCAAATAGCCCAATCTCTCAACGCAAGCCCTACTTTTTGTAGCAAATAGTGAGGAAAGGGGCAATTACGTAATTATGATGAAGCGAATTCGCAAAACCCTAGCCCCTTCCTCACCCCCCATATAGTACAAAGCGCAGATAATATATATTTTCACTCCGCCGTTTGGGTAGACACAGAAAAGCAAAGATGCAGATCTTCGTGAAAACCCTAACGGGGAAGACAATCACCCTCGAGGTCGAATCGTCCGACACCATCGACAATGTCAAGGCCAAGATCCAGGACAAGGAAGGCATCCCTCCGGACCAGCAGCGTCTGATCTTCGCCGGGAAGCAGCTGGAGGACGGACGCACCCTCGCGGACTACAACATCCAGAAGGAGTCGACACTCCACCTCGTCCTCCGTCTCCGTGGTGGCGCCAAGAAGAGGAAGAAGAAGACGTACACCAAGCCCAAGAAGATCAAGCACAAGCACAAGAAGGTGAAGCTCGCAGTGCTCCAGTTCTACAAGGTTGATGGCTCGGGTAAGGTCCAGCGTCTGAGGAAGGAGTGCCCTAATGCAACGTGTGGCGCTGGGACTTTCATGGCTAGCCATTTCGATCGTCACTACTGTGGTAAGTGTGGTCTCACTTACGTTTACCAGAAAGAAGGTGCCGAAGCATGATCTCGTTTCTCGTTTAGATCTCTCTGTCTTTTGAATGTTTTTTTTTTAATTTTGAAACTTTGAAGTGTTTTTGATGTTATGCTTCTTATGTTGAACATCTTTTATGGATAATATGCTTTGCTTTTCCTTTAATGCTGGTTAAAGTGATGCTAATTACTACCTTCGTTAATCATACGTTCAAATCTTAACTACACAAATAAAGATTACCAGAGATTATTACGTCGGATTAGGGGTTTAGCAATAAGCATTTGGGAATAGATAGGAGAAGCATGAGTCCTTGAATTTTACGAGTGCCGCATAAGCTCCGTAGCAGGGGATGTGAACTAGTGACATGCATAAGTACCTGAGAATGTTTTGTATTGTTCATTAGTGTAACACAATTACAGTTGTTTCAGAAAATGTATGTTCTTGTGTACCATAGTGGAGCCCATGGTCTATCAAGCTCAAGGAATGGATATGGCCACCTGAGAGTAGACGGGGTTTGTCAATTATCTCGGTTAGAATATAGTTTTCATTCAGTTAGGTTGTCCTTTAGGATCTACATAGTAGATGATCTCTGCTTTCCAAGTTAATAATCCATATGCGTGGATGATCCATTGGAAGACAATGTAGAGACAACTCCATAGCACGAAATATCCCATCCGAAACCATGGGAATGGCTGAAACAAAGAACAAAAAGTCATCTGTTTTGCCACTTGAAAAAAAAATCTCTGCTTTTGTTTATTTCAAATTGCTTACAAGGCTATTTAGTAGAGTGTCGACCAGGAGGAAGCCTGCATTCGCCGTATGTATGCAAATCATCAACTGCTTTAGCATAAATCTAGCAAGTTAGGTCTGTAAATCCTACAAATCAAGCCCATTTTTGACTGAGAGATTCGTTGAATGTTGTTGTCACCGTGTTTACGCCGAGGTGGGTGTTTGAGAGGAAAGGAACTATAACAAGCCAAAACACACCGTCGGTGAGCACCACAGCTCCTGCGCTTGTCTGCCACACAAATTCAACACCAGCATTAATTTGTCTCTGAAGGTGTATGAAGCAAAGTCTTGGCGTCTGTGCTGACACTGACCTGAAAAATTGTCTCCATGAAACAACCATAACTATCTAATCTTCTTCTGAAGTCATGACCTCCTATCATGTTTGCAACTGTATCTTCACTAGTTTCCAATGTTGGCTCTTTGGAATATTCCAAGCAACCATATAATGAAGCTACAATCCCCATCTGCAGAGAAACCGATGAATGTACTCAAAAACAAGATTTATCAATTATATTCAAAAAGCCTCAAGGAGCGAAGACATACAACAAAGTAGATCATCACAAGCATGAAGGTCCATCTGTTACAAAACCAAGCAATACAAGTCAAAGGATAAAAAATTGGGTCGGGTTAAAATCAGAATTTTAGGTTAAACCACTAAATTAAGAAGAAAGTTCACTCAGTGTAATAGACGAAGATGCTTGCGTCCCACTTCAAGACGTCCCAAGCCAATAAAGCAGCCATGGAGAGAAAAGAGATGGAACGCGTGAAGAGAAGCCAGCCAGGATGTAACCCTCTCCAGCAGCTCGTCCATAACCGAGCCAAACCAAGGCTCTCTGACCCTGATCTAGGCTGTAGCAAGCTATTGTGCGTCGTATCTTCAACGTCTATGCAGCCTCTTTCTCTGCGCAACAGAAGCCACAAGGACGCAACGATTGCAGCCAGTACTATACCAAAGCAGATGAAATCGTACCAGTAAACGATCAGCGCCATAACCTACTGCTGATGAAAATTTGTTAGTTGGTTGGTTGGTCTCTTTGGTTGTTGTGGGTTGTTTTTGATGTGTGACCACCCGCAGTTTTGACCGTTTGGTATACTCGTGTAAAATTGAAGGTTAGATATGTCTGATCAAACAAGCTTGTAAAAATAGTTGTTTAGTTTATTGTTCTCCAATATGTTCAATAAAAGTTTATGATCCTCCAGTTGCTTGGATAAAGGAATCACGGATGGATGTTTCCATATAAAAGTACATCTTTCTGGATGAATATTATAATTCTGAAATGGAATATGATGTTCTGTACTGAAATATGAGGGTCAATTACTAAAATCTTCTTTTATAAATAATTTAAACTAATGATCTCAGGGAGTATTCAACTGAGAGTTTTTGTTGATGTGTATTAAAATGAAAAATACATTTTTATTCAAACATGAATTTTAAAAACTTATTTAATGTCTACTGTTCATGAGTTTTTGGTGATTCATATTAAAATGATAAACCACTTTTATTCAAACATAAATTATAAAAACTTATTTAAATCTAATGTTCCTAAAGTTGATTTCTTAAGGAGTCTTCTTTTTTTTTAAACATTGGCATATTTTTGTATTTAAATTTTTTTTGATAATACAAATAAAAATTCTCTAGAAATTTTTTGATTAATTTGAGAATAACATAATAAAATGCGAGAAGACTTCATAAATTTTTTATTATTAATTTTTACAAAACTAATATACGCAGATTTCTTACTACAGTGAGAAGACTTCATGTAACAGTAAAAAAGATCGATAAATCTTCCAAAGTCTTCTATATAAAAATAAATTTCTAACAAACTTCGGTAATTGCAAAATTAACATATTTATCTGAGAAACTTCTAGAGAAGTCTACTCATTGTTTTTGTTAACAAATAAAAGTTAAAAAATTTCTAGAGAAATCTTATATATAAAAAATTATAAAATCAATTGCAAAATAATTTATGCATTGACTAGAAGGCTTCTCTAAAAATCTTTCTCAATGGAGAAGACTTGTAAAGAAATCTTCTTTGCGAAATAATTCTGAATTAAATCAAATATCATTCTTAGATCCATTAAGATTTATGTTTAGTTTCTCCAAATAAGATTACTTTTGCATTCGATTTTAAATTTTGAATCATATTTGTAAAACTCCTAAATTTTAAATCACAATACTTTATTTAAAGAGACTTAACAACCATTTTTATTACAACAAGTTTTACTACTTAAACATTAGATGGTTATTTTTATTTGGACCGTTATTTATTAAGCATACATTGGCCAAGAGTTTAAAACCCCAAATTTTTTTATTTATTTAGAGAGGCTTAACTACGCTAAACCTACCATCCAGAACTAGATTATAATATAAATAGAATCATCAGAAGCAAGAAACAAAGCAGCCTCCGCCACGTTATTAGGTTTCAACACAACACCTTTCAGACTTCCCATGGCTGCACAATATCCCTCCACCTGCTTCGCCGTCTCCTTATCACGGCGAGTTTTCAATTTTTTAGATCTCCGGTGATTCGCTCATGGCTACGGGTGACTCAGTGGGAGTCCTTCTCCAGCGTTGATCTACCCCCCTTGCAAGGCGGTGAAGCGTTCGAAGGGGGGTTTGGCGAGCAGCAGTTAGGGTTCGTTTCTCTCCCGTTCTTGGAGACGTCGTGTCGCAAGGCTTCCTCAGTCGGACTTGTCTCCTGGTGGTGGAGGCTTTTCTGTGGCGGATGGTGGGACCTTTCTTCCCAGAAGTGGTGGTTATTTTTCGGCTTCTCCGATGGTCGGGTTCCACTTCTTGATGCTTCGATTCTTTTCTGGTTGCGTGTTTCTGTTATCGGGTCCACTCTCTGTTTTTCAAGTAGTTTTGGTGGATGAGCTGGTGATGATGGGTCTTCTCCTCCGGTTTATACCCTCCCTCCTCCGCCGCATTGAAATTGAAGTTGCTGCTTTTCTTTCATTGTAAGGTTTCTCATCTCTTCTGCTCTCTATGTGTTTGACCTACTACACGCTTTGGGCTGCTTGTGTTTTGTATGTGGATTTTGGATTGGCGGTTGCTGTGGCTTGTGTGGTTTGACCTTTTTGGTGGTCCTTGGTTTTGCGTCTCGGGTCGCACTCCTTGTATGTGTTCAGGGTTTGGTCTCCTTGGGAATTTGTTCATACATTTTAAGCCGTTAGGTTCTGCGTTACCTGGCATCTGGTCGGTTCTTGCTAGCTTTGTGGAGCTGAATCTAACGCTGCTGATATTGCGTAAGTTCTTGTGGTTCTAACTATTCTCGTGGGGATGGTTTTGTAACACCTGTCACCTCCTATTTGGAGGACAGGCCGTCACCCCGACACGTCATCATACAACAATGTGACACCCGTCTCCTTCTCTCTAAGGACGATGGGCCACCAACAACATCTTGTAATATAAAAGCCCATATACCCGCTACACTCACCATAAGCCCAAATAAAATCCGTATAAAAGCACAATAGCACCAAGTCCGTCCAATATCACATAATTGTTTGTCTCACTTGAAACGGGGAAGAGAGAGGGGTGAGCGACTGGAGAGTCACTCAGTGAGGTAATGGATGCTACCCCGAAGTCCGTGGACCAGCATAGCACTCTGAATAAATATAAATTAATTTTAATACATATCAAGCACGGCACCCAAAGTACCCAAACAACAAACAATGGTCCTAGCGAGGTGCGCACTCGCTGCCCACTAACAGGCCAACAACGCTGGGATAATGCCCAGTAACACCGCCCCAAAAAAATTTATCTACCACACTAGGCTACGGCCCGGCCGCTCGACTGAAGCCGTCTGTAGCCTCCATCACCCGAAAATACAAAATTACGTCTCTGTACCCGTCCCAAACAATTCTAACTAAAAAGTTACATTAAGTGAAGCAATCAATGTTGGACCATCTGACACCCTAATTTCGGTTTAAGCAAATAATCTAAATAACTAACCAAAGATACACCAATTAGACCCTAAAAGACTTAATTAACGCAGGCGGAACATATTGGAAATAAAATATAATTAATTGAAATCCTAAACCATGTACGAGAATTTCAGGAGTAGACCCTCACCTTAGAAATAGAAAAAGTGGTATCTATGAACTCCAGCTCCTCAAATAGATCCCAAATATGAAATCAGATCGATATTTTGAATCAGAACGCCCTTCTAACGGTCAAAAACGGGTGTCTACGAAAATGACAACCCGCTGGCCAAAGGTCAACCCGATCAACTCTGACCTAAGCCGGTCAACCCTTGACTAGATTGAAATCAAGTTGAACTAACCGGTTTTCCTTAACATGGTTTGATGTCAATTGGACCAGATTCAAATCGATTGCAACCTGGTTTAATCCTAACCAAAATATTTTTTTAAGAACCAACCGGTTTAACCCTAACCGATCTAAGTTAATTTAAACCGGTCAAATCAGTCAAACTACCGGTTTACCGAGTCAACTCGGCCGAGTTGGCCGAGTCACTGGCGAAGGTCATCGGCAGCGATGGCGGAGGGCGGCGGCTGCGTATCCAGCGGAGAGGCGGCAGTCCGACGGTGGTGACACGGAGGTCCGGGGGCTGCGATGCGGCGGCACGACGGTGGTCCGGCGGTTGCGCGTGAAACGTACGCGCGCACACGGCAAAACTTCAGGTGGCGCGTGCGGCTTTGTCTGGGTTCTGATTGAGGCTTGGTTGGTGGCTACGGCTTTGTCTCGATGAGTAGAACACGGTGGTGGTCTTGCATGCACGAGATTCTCAACGGTTAAGAAGTTATGCCTAATTTACTAGACGACCTGAAACTAACTCAAGCACAAGGTGGTTTCCGGCGATCTCTGGTGGTTACCAACGGCGGTGACGAGCTCGACGTGTTCCTGGCGTGCGGCTCCGACGATCTCTGGTGGCTTAGCCTCCATGGATTTCCCCACTCTTCTTTTTGAACTCTCTTTTTCTCACTCTCTTTATCTTTAAGTTTCTATTTTTTTGTAGGTGAAAAAAACAAAGGTGAAGAGAAGGTGGGCTGAGATTAAAATATTTTGGGCTTTCTGGAATTGACATGGGCCTTTGATGGGTCAAAATATGATGGGTTGGAAATGGGTCGTTACAAATTCTCCCCTACTAACAAAAAGTTCTTCCCCGAATTCGAATCATCCATTGACTGCCCAAAATCATCATAACAAACCTCTGAATAAACAATAGATTCGTCTCTCAGGTCTTTTCCTAAACCTCATCTCTCTCCTATGAACTCTGACAAACACTGGCCACATTCTCTGAAATGCTTTCATTTAACGATCCATATTCTCCACTGACTAACAAGATGCATACAATATCTCCGAGGTCATCTGGCAGATGTTACAAAATAAGCTCTGAATCTGTCACGACTTCCTTAGAAACAAAAACCTTGAAATATGATAGCTTTACTAACGAATCCATTCTGTAAGCAACTACTCCAAGCCACTCCATATATTACGTTTTTTTAGCTTTTAAATTTTATATCCTCTCTGAAATGCCTTTATTTTCAGATATACTCGATCGTCTACCTAAATTTTCAAATCCTTACGGTTTGTATATTCATAACTCTTCTGACGGTCATGAGATTCCTTAAGCCAAAATTTGAGCATGTCCATTTGTTCTACTGTCTCTTGAACCATTAATGGGTTCTATCTCACGTTGTTCCCCCACTTTTGTGCGGAAAAGTGGTGTACGTTAAGCCATATTATAAAAAGATTCATATGGCACTATCTCAATACCTTAATTGTAACTGTCCCTGTAGGCAAACTCTGGTAGGGGTAGACGCTTCCATAACTTCCTTTCCACTGTAAGACACAATCTCTGAACATATCCTCAAAAATCTGAATGGTCCTCTCTAACTGACCCAACTCAAAATAGATCTTTGCCCCAAGCGCCTTTTGATAGACCCTCCACATGTAGACGTGAGTTGACATCATGATCCGATACAATGCTCACAAGAATTCCATGCAATCCTTATAGTCTCTCTGATGTAATATGTGTCAACTGGTGAGCTCTAACTGTCTTTATAATTATTTGGAAAATTAATGATTTAGTAAATACATCCACAACCCCTCATATGATATCATTTCTACATATGATGATACACAATCCAATACTAGCGTCCATAATTTCAAGGTTTTGTTTCCACTCTTGCAAAAGCAAGCTAAGCAATAACTTGAAAGGTACCCGGTCCTCAAACATAACCACTTGACATGTCTATCACTGCGATGCAATGAAGTTTGCAATCTTTTTTCATACTGAACCGACGATAGTAACACTCGTATCTCTGTACCTCTTGGTGTTTCCCGAGTGGATAGAGAAACGCGAGTGATGTGTTTACTGTAAGATCCCTTCTCTTAACATCTCGTCGTCCAACACACCAACAAGATTTTTGTACAAGAACATCCTGCTTGAAACTGTGAGATATATAATACTCTTGAACCATATTGCTATCCACATAACCAAATCCATATTGCTATCATGCGTTTGGTGAATCTCCATAGTAAATTTGTATGTTCCAATGCTCCAATATTGATTGTATCCTCCTCTATTGAACTGCACATAATCTTAAGGTTTGTAAGCGTTGGAGTAACTCTTGATCCTCTGTGGTTCCTGACACATCACTCATGTACCTACTTAAGGCCCACCTGGTTGGCCTTACTAAATTGTATGTGATATTCAAATTGTAGACTGCTACCAACTCAGTCCATCTGCACGTCCTAAAGTGCAAGTTTTAATATGTGACAACCCATCCTGTGGAAGCTCACAAGCGCTGCAGCGCACCGACCCTAATCCCTCACCTGCCGAGCCCTCAGCTCTCTCAGGTAGGTTATTGATGCGCTTGGCGTTACTCGAACCCAAGAACTCCACCCTTTAACAACTCTCCACAAGATAAGCTATCACCAATTGAACTGCAGATCAATTGGTGAGAGCTTATCTTGTGGAGAGTTGTTAAAGGGTGGAGGTCTTGGGTTTGAGTAATGCCAAGCGCATCAATAACCTACTTGGGAGAGCTGAGGGCTCGGTAGGTGAGGGGTTAGGGTCGGTGCGATGCAGCGCTTGTGAGCTTACACGGGATGGGTTGTCACAATATATTTCATACTCTAATGATCCCTGGAAATCTGAACTCCTTTGCCATACAATGATGATCTCCAAAACCTTAAAGCCAATACAAATGCAACTAACCCCAATTCGGGCACTGAATAAAATATGTTCCAACTGACCATAACATAAATCTTAATACACTTCCCATAACATAAATCTTAATACACTTCCCATTATGACGGTGATGGTAACATATACAACTCGATAACTCAGACTGGGTCCTGCTCGGTAGTTCTCTCCACTAAATCTCTTAACCTGAAGTAAGCGATGACACAACACCTGCTGTGAATTTCTACTCGCATTCTATCCAAAAACTTTTTAATCAGATTTTCTTTTGAAATGCCACCTCTAACAGATCGTCAAGGTAAGTCTGTTAGGTCCAAAGTAGCTTAATCGTACTTTCTCCCACAAAGCTAATGCATCTTCACATAGATGTTTTATAGCCAATCTAAAAGACAACTTTGGTGGGCACTCAATAATCTTTAACTTCCATTCGAAAATGCTCCATAACCATGTTCTTCATTTGACTTGATGCTTATGCAATGATCTGACCCTCATGTATCAAATACAAAATCTACAATGCTCATCGCACTCCTCCCTACTCCAAAAATGTACCAAGGTGTCATCGATGACTACAAGCACACACTTATCCAAGTGCTCGCAAAAGGATTTATTCTTAAATTTCATGAATGCTACTGGTGCGTCCTTTAATCCAAATAACATTATTACACTCATAAAATCCATAATATATAAGAAAAGCTGCATTCTAAACATACTTTCTTGCCATAGCAATCTGATGGTATTTTGGATCCAAGTCAACCTTCGAAAATGATGAACCTCCTGTAGTATCCCGCTAAATCTACGGATCTATGTAACAGCACTCTTAGGTGACGATCACTCTGGGACTGCAATAATCTTTTCCGGATCAACATCAACTTTTGGTTCTGAAACCTCGTGACCCAAAAATCCAATCTTCTTCTACCAGAAGCAACACTTACTCCACTTAGCAAACATCTAATGCTCTCTCAGCTTACCCAATACAGTTCGCAAATGCTCTTAATGCTTTCGCTGCTCCAAGAAGCTAGAATATCGTCGATGAAAATGATCAAGCATTTAACCAAATACTCGCAGAACACAACATTCATAAGCTTCATGAACACTGCCGGATCTTTTGTCAATACTAATGTTCTTACTACAAACTCATAATGCCCTTAACGTGTACGTGAGGTTGTCTTCCACACATCCTCCTCCGCTATGGAGATCTGGTGATAACCTGATGCTAAATCAACCTTTGAAAACCATAAACCTCCCTGCAGCTACTCCAGCAACTCATCAATACACGGTAGCGGATACTTATTATGATGTCACCTTGTTCAAACCTCTGTAACCTATACAAAGTCTGAGAATATCATCTTCCATCGTCGCAACAATATTGGTGGTCTCCATGACGGAAAATCCGGTCTAATAAAACCCTTGTCTGATAATTCTTCTATTTGTTTCTTCAGATCGGCCATCTCAGCTCGCACTAATCGGTATGGAACTCGTGCATCTGGTGTCCTTTATCCGATGGTGACCCTTCTATAGGTCTCACATACATCCTTATACGCTGCAATAACTAGCAGGTCATGTCATGTTGTCCATCATCCATAACCGTCAAACGGTCTCCAAAAAAATCCCTCTGCTCTTCTATCCAATAACTCCTCAACATGTAACGTGGAAGTAATAAAAATTTCATCTTTCCCAGGAATATAAACCATTGCCTTCAACAACTCAATACTTTTTGATATTGTGACAATCAATCTGTCTCAAAACTGGCACCGTATAATTTAGCTCCACCTCTAACGGATCTCTTAATATTTCGAGTCCTCCAAACATAACTGGTAAAACTCGATGAACATAAATATTTCTCCACATCCTATGCCAGCTGTCCGAGCTGACACATCTCCAAAACGGTCAACACAACCAAAAACCGACAAACATGCCAAATGTAACTCCAATATAACCGCAACACAAGATAATGCACCCTAATTTGATCTCCACGAGTTTAGAATCAAAGCATGTCTCCAAAAAGTCAATACACTCGTACACAACAACATACGCCAACCCATGGCACATCACATCACATAAACTTATACATCAGAAACTCGTGGAGTAATGGCTTGAAATTGAGTGATGGAAAAAACGTCACATATCCACTTTTGAACAACATCGGAATAAGGAATGAAGAAACCAATAAACCTCTAAGAATTCTGACAAACTGCAGCATCATATATCTGCTGAACATCTAGTAGACCTCTGTTTACCGAAAGGCGAATGACGATGATTTTACTCATCGTCATAAAAAGAGACAGTTGAGTTAGTGGTTACTAAATAAAATGGTGCTAAGAGAATTTTTCAAATACTCTTTTTATTATATACATATATATATATATATATATATATATATATATATGTATATGTATATATATATATATATATATATTTTTTTTTTTAAACGTAGAAAACCGAATCCCCTGACCGCCATCCCAGGACAGAGCCACGCTCTGATACCAAAAATGTAACACCTGTCACCTCTTACCTGGAGGACAGCGCATCATCCCCGACACATCATCATACAACAATGTGACACCCGTCTCCCTCTCTCTAAGGACGACGGGCCACCAACAACATCTCGTAACATAAAAGCTCATATACCTGCTACACTCACCATAAGCCCAAATAAAATCCGTATAAAATCCCAATAGCACCGATTTCGTCCAAATATCACATAATGGTTGTCTCACCTGAAACGAGGAAGAAAGAAGGGTAAGCGACTGGGAAGTCACTCAGTGAGGTATGGGATGCTACCCCGAAGTCTGTGGACCCGGCATAACACTCTAAATAAATAGTAATTAATTCTAATACATATCAAGCACAGTACATAAAGTACCCAAACAACAAACATGCCAATAACTCTGGGATAGTGCCCAGTAACACCGCCCAAAGACGATTTATCGACCGCACTAGGCTACGGCCTGGCCAGTCGACTGAAGCCGTATGTAGCCCCCATATACCCGGCCATACAGAATTACATCTCTATACATGTCCCAAACAATTCTAACTAAAAATTTACATTAAGTGAAGCAATCAATGTTGAACCATCGGACACCCTAATTCCGGTTTAAGCAAAGAATCTAAATAAATAACCAAATAGACACCAATCAGACCCTAGAATACTTAATTCACGCAGACAGAACATATTAGAAATAAAATATATTTAATCAAAATCCTAAACCGTGTACGAGAAGTTCGGGAGTAGACCCTCACCTTAGAAATAGGGAAAAGTGGTATCTATTAACTCCAGCTGGTCAAATAGATCCCAAATATGAAATCATATTAAAATTTTGAGTCAGAACGCCCTTTGAACGATCAAAATGGGTGGCTATAGAAAAGCCAACCCGCTGATCAAAGGTCAACCCGGTCAACTCTAACCCAAACCGGTCAACCCTTGACCAAATTGAAATCGAATTGAACTAACCAGTTTTCCTTAACCGTGTTTGATTTCAGTTAGACCAGATTCAAATCGATTGCAACCCAGTTTAATCCTAACCAAAATTAGTTTCTAATAACCAACCAGTTTGATTATAACCGATCTAAACCAGTCAAACCACCGGTTTACCGAGTCAACCGAGTTGACTCGGTCGAGTTGGCTGAGTTACCGGTGAAGGTCATTGCTGGCGACGGCGGAGGGCGGTGGCGGCCTACCGGCGGAGACGGTGGTCCGGCAGCGAGAGGTGGCGGTCCGACAGCAGCAACACGGTGGTCCGGCGGCAGCGACGCGGCAGCCCAGTGGTGGTCCGGCGGCAGCACGGCGGTGGTCCGGCGGCAGTCCGCGGTGGCGCGTTTAACGCACACGAGCACATGGAAAAACTTTAGGTGGCGCGTGCGGCTTTTCCGGGATCTTATTGAGGCGTGGTCGGTGGCTACGGCTTCGTTTGGACGAGTAAAACAAGGTGATGACCTTGCATGCGCGAGAGTCTAAACGGTTAAGAAGTTATGCTCGATTTACTAAACGACTCGAAACTACCTCAAACACAAGGCGGTTTCCGGCGATCACTAGTGGTTACGAATGGCGGTGACGAGCTCGAAGTGTTCTTGGCGTGCAGTGGCTTCGACGATTTTTGGTGGCTCGGTCTCCATGGAGTTTCCCCACTTTTCTTCTTGAACTCTTTCTTTCTCACTCTCTTTCTCTTTAAGTTCTTTTTTTTTGTATGTGAAAAAATCAAAGATGGAGAGAAAGTGGGTTGAGATTAATAAAGAAAATATTTTTGGGTTTACGGAAATTGACATGGCTTTGATGGGCCAAAATACGATGGACCAGAAATGGGTCGTTACAGGTTCGTTTGCTTCCTGCTTTGGTCTCTGTATCCTTTAATCTTTTCTTGTTCAAGTTGCAGTTTATGGTATTTTTAAGGTTCTGTTGTTCAATTCTCTTTGTTTAGGTCTGTTTAGCTTATTTTCTGCATATCTGCTACTTGTATATCTGTGTAATTTTTAAAAAACTGAAAAGATGTTATAATATTTAACATTTTACCAAAAAAGAAAAAGATATTACATAACTTCCCACTCTCTTCATGCTCAAATGCATTTGCTTTTTCTTCTAAAGTGCATGTAATAATTTACGCTTTCTCTTTTGATTTATTTCCCACTCTTTTTTCTTACGAGCTTTTTTATTCATGTATGAACCAAATAAACGTAACGTATGTATTAACTCCGGCTCAAAATCTCGCAAGTGCCTATTGGCCTAGTTGTTATAGTGAATCCATTTTATATTTAACAACCAGGGATCAAGATTATCACTGCGCAAAACCGCTTGATGGACATTTTTCTACTTTAAAAAGTGGCCAATTTTATTTTATTTTTGCTCTAAAAATCTCAGACCGGCTTTGAACATCATAATGTATTTAATTACTCACGGTTGATTTGCTTGTTTAGATAGCTCATGCACATGTTACCCTTAACTTTGTAATATGTTTGGTATCAGTGTCTTTTTCTTTTTGTTAGCACTATCAATGAAAATACATCGTAGCAACTATTCTTTTCTGATGAACAATCTAGCAACTAGCAAGATTGTCACAGCCGATCATAAAAAAAGATTGCTTACTGTCAAAATTTGAAAGTTTTTTATTCATATTTGCCTCGCAACATTACATATATTACGAAATAAGTATGATTTCACAGAGACTCGAGATCAAACACCAGGGAAGGGGCATAAACACACACACAACACATAAACTAAACAGAGGTATTCAAGAAGCCTTTGCTTTTGTCAGAACTAAAGATCAAACTAATTAACTAATCAAACATTCATCCTCATTGGGGTTGTCTTATTGAGCTTCTTGAATATAGATATATAATCTCAGTTCAAAGGACTCCTCCCACAACTCGGCGGGTTAGGACTATTTCCGACGACTCGAGGACTCATCTGACCAAACCTGAGTTCACCAACTCGTGGACTAAACACTTGAGACAAACTCCTATTATTGACTGGAGTTGAACTCGAACTAGTGACCTTAGGACTACTCGTGTGTCTAAACTCTCCTCTGCTTCTTGTAATAACCTCATCAAGAATCTCCGAGTCTCCTGGATACGAAGTTGTCGATCCAATATCCGTTTCCTCCTAAAAATCAAGTATAAAAATGAAAAAGAAGAAGAGAAGAAGAAGTTAAAGTACATAAAGAAAAACAGAGTTATTGGGTTCTTGGTTACCGCTATTGCGAGATTGAAGGGTAAAGCTGGAGCTTCTTCATACTCTGCTGCGTCTAAGTCTTGAAGATGAGCTCCTTTAAAGAATCTAGGGAGGATGTACTGTCGTACGGGAATCAAGAACATGATCATTAAAGGGAACATAACTCCTGCTATTGGAATCCATGTGAGGCCAAAGCAGACTAAGAGATAAATCGTCTGGAAAATAGTGAACGTTGCAATTGTCTTGAATGGAACAGTTTCAACGAATGTTGCGTGGTAGTCTTCAAGAACTCTGCAAAACAAAAAAACAAAAAAAAGTATAAACCAATGAGCCACAAAAAGAGAGAGGCCATGAATGAGGGTGGAGTTTTAGTTACTTGAAGCGACGACTTGGGGCAGTGAAGAGAAGCAGGATTCTCTCCCAGAACTGGTTTCCGGGTAAGCTTTCAATGGCCATGAAGGCAAAATAACCCCAAAGGACAGATGTTGGAATCATTTTAAGGATAGGCATAGCAGCAACGCATCCTCCTACCATTGTAGACTGAAGGAAGTTGCTTACCCTCTGTTCTTTTACTTCCACTGGTAACAAATCATCAATCTCTTTCTCTATATCGAACAGAGTTTCATCAATTGGTGCATTGAGGTTTCCGGTGAGTGTAGTTGCTTGGATTGTTGATTCTTTCAGTTCTTTTAAACCCTGCAAATGGAAAGAAGCTATTCTTAGTTCTGTCTTCTATTGGAAAAAAGAAGCTATTCTTACTTGAGGTTGCTGGTAGACTAATGGTGTCTGCATGTGATGATAAGCTTCTTGCATATTGTTATAGAGTTGTCCCAAACTCGCATTCGTTTTGATGCTTCTTCGTGCTGTTGCAACAAGTCTATTACGAAGCAACTGCAAAGAGAGCAAAGGTTGATCTCCGAACTCAGAGAAGTCCTGAGAACAAGACTGTGGTGAGTAACGTTACCTGATATTTAAGAGTTGCTAAGCTCTTGGTATGCATTGGAGATTGAGGAATGACACCATTTGATGGAGGGATTCCGAGTAGACCACACATTAATGTCTGCATTGATTTTGACTAATAAGCCTTAAGAGAAAACTTAGACATGTAAAGTCGTTTCTTCTCCAAGTTCTTACCAGAAACCCAAGAAGAAGCAAGTCGTAATGGTAGGAAGAGGGTTTTCTCAAATTGAATTCTTTCTGCTGAGCAAGTTGTGACGCTACGCTATGATCAAAGTAGTAGAGCACAGCAATCATTGACGCTGGAACGAAAGCTCCAATTATGTGGACGATTGGAACGTCAAGCATCTCCTGAAAATATTCAAGTCTCTAAGTCTTAACTCTTAGTTGAGCGAGGAAGTAAAAGAAGAAGAAAAGGACAAAACCTTTATTACGGTCCAGTTTCCATAAGCACCAGGGGACCAAGGATTTGGGCTAAAAAGTCTCCGGGGGATTCCTTTTGGAACATCTCCTGCTGGAATGTAGGAGACACCGGTCCACACTAGCACCATGAGCGGTACACCATAGTCAGCTATTAAGCTTCTGAGCCACCCTGCTCAAGAGAAACAAACTGAAGTCACAATATGTTTCATCTAAATTTCCAAACAATCTGAGCTCATGAGAGATAGAGATGCTCTGTTTAACTTACCAGTTCCGTACCGCCACGATCTAGCTTTTCTGCTTCTAAGTCCAGTTAGAAGAAGGCCAAAGGAGAGAACCAGAGCAAACATCCCATTAGCAAACCTCCAGGAAGGTAAGAACTCCTTCAGCTCCTGATTTTCCCGGTCCGGAATGCGAAACTCATCCACTAGCCCCTAGGATCAATCAGTCATGCGTTAGAGATGGAAAACCCAAGATTATGGAAATGTTGGTGGAAAAGGATCCTACTTTGATGGCTTGTTGCATGAAGAGCATAGCAATAAGCAGTCCAAACAACTCCCCAGCTACACGGGTGAACCTATTGATGATGGAACAAGCTCCACATATAGCCATCACAAACAGCATCAAAGCAGTCCAAACACAAACCCTACACACATTCAAACAGTGTTCTCAAGGCATGATTACTATTTTTTTAAGCAAATCACAAAAGAGGACGACTTACCATCCAGACCAAGCTAAGAAGAGGTTTCGTCCAAGTTCAGGTCTGGCCTTTGCGAAGTTAAACATGAAAGTATACATGATGACAGTAGGCTCCGCAACTCCGAGAATAAGCAGTGGCTGACCTCCGACAATAGAGTGAATCATACCGCAAATGGCGGTGGATGCTAAGGTCTGAACAGCTGTGAGAACTCCATCTGCGAGATTCAAGAATCCAATTGATAAAAAAAGGTGGAAACTTTAATTGGTTGAGAAGCAACTTTTTTACCGGTGCTTCTTTCGAGTTGTTCACCGAAAGAGATGACAGGAATCGCAGAGGCGAAGAATATGTAAGTGGTGGGAGCCAGAATCCTACGCAATTAGAAGGTGGAAATATTCAGGTTGAATCAATGGAATATATTCAATTCGTAATTTTACCTGAATCCAGCTTTGAATCCTCCTGTCCAGTCTTGCTTATAGCACTTGAGTCTTCCTTTAAGATCATTCTTGATTCCTTCAAACGGCACAAACGTCTCTTCCATAGCTTCTCACACTCGCTGAGTCAATTCGTCGAACACTTGGAGTTCTTGTCGGCAAAAAAAGATTTGTGCTCAAACCCGGGTTAAGGGGGGAACCAACTCATAAACTACTTCAAACCCCACAAACCCATTTCGAATAGCATCTCTCAAGTCGAGGTTAGCGACGAGCAGGAGAGAAAAATGCGGGAAAGCCCAACAAGGAGGTTTGTGAGAGGAAGAAGATTGAATCTCGATGAAGAAATTGGGAAACAATACATTGATCGAGTCTACATGTTATCGATAAAAGAAACAAGTGTGTTTTTGATTTGGATTACAAGAAAGTGGTGAGTCGTTGAATTTACATGAAGCTTCAGTGTATACTGTGTGCTATGTCCTGTGGCAACTGACAAGGAAGAAGAAGAAGTCTAAGGGATCTGTATTTATTTATATAGGAAAAAAGTTTCTCACCTGCACGTTAAACTAATATCGGGGAAACCATCTAATGTATAAAAATATGTCAAGAACTATATGAAGTATATGTTAATACATGTCACTTGTACGAAGTAAATGATATTATGGTGGCAACATCACAATCAAATTTAATTGTTCTTAAGCTAAGTTAATGGGGTAAATCCATAATTTATGAAACTTAATAAACTTAAATTAATTTAATTATTAAAGTTAATAAAATTAATAAACTTAATAAACATAATATTAAGTTTAACAAAAAATATTAAGTTTATTAAGTTTAACAAAAATATTAAGTTTATTAAGTTTATTAATTTTATTAACTTTAATAATTAAAATCAATTAAGTTTATTAAGTTTCATAAATTACGGATTGACCCCATTAACTTAGCTTAAGAACAATTAAATCTGATTGTGATGTTGCCACCATAATATCATTTACTTCGTACATGTGGCATGTATTAACATATACTTCGTGTAGTTCTTGACACATTTTTATACATTGGATGGTTTCTACCATATTAGTGTAAACTTCGTGTAGCTGAGAAACTTTTTTCATTTATATAAGCTACTCAAAGTGTAATAAAATTAGAACTATATTGTTATTATTATTTATCAAAAGAGAATAATTATACAAACGCAATATACCAACCAAAAACATATAAAGATGGATTGCTCTGAGATAATCTATGTACCAATATAAAGATGGATTACTCTCGGTTGGTAAAGATGATGTCAGAATCATGAAAATGGTTAGTTTTTACAAATTATTTAGAGGATATTAAGATCTTCAAAAAAAAATTTCACAACTCAGAGATAATCTATATATCAAGAATAATGAATTCACAATGGACAGTCTAACACGCAGTGTGAAAAAAAAATCTATCTTTTATCCTTCACATAAATACAAAATTGACGATCTAGTTTGCAGAGTCAATGAATCTGTTGTAAATATCCAAAAAACATAAAAAATACAAATAAAATAAACTCATAAATAGTAATTTTTTAGTTTTTATAAAAAAAAAATAACATTCTCGCAAAATCTTCAAAACAGTATATATAAATCAATAAAAACTCCAAATTATCCTACATCGTTAATTCTAAACCTTAATTCTTCACTCTAAAAACTAAAATCTAAACTTTAATTACTAAACCTAAAATCCAAATACATAAACATATTTTATCATTTAATCAATATTATTTTTAAGATTTTCTCTTTTGTGTGCTGATGATACAAAATTGATTTAACGCTATTTAAAATATTTATATCTAACAAAAAATAGATACGATGGTGTAGTTGTTATTCTTGCAAATATACTATCACTACTTATTGTGTGATAAATTACATAATTCAAAGTGAGTTCTAATTAAAAGGTCAAAGTATAATAATCTCCCTTCTTTAATTAGGCAGGGGAATTAGTGATTATTTATAAATTATTTGAGAGTTTTTATAGTTTACAAAGATCCACTCGATAATCAAATAGTTTTTAAATAAATTATGAACCCTCAGATAATCCAATAATTTTAATTAATAGAACAACCGAGAAATATAATTGTGCTAAAATATATTATGATCGTATGAGAATGTAGTTTACACATCAGATGTTGGTTTTAGATTATAGTTTAGTTTTTAATTGTTGTAAAAAAAAAAACATCAGATGTTGGTTTAGTGATAATCGGGGGTTTGTACCGGATAGATATTTTTTTGTCGTACGGGATAGATAATTACTCTATATATAGTGATTGTTAAGCAACTTTACTCTTTAACAGAGACAGTTGATAATTTCCAAATCCTATGGTATCATCTTAATCATGAGAGCTGAGTTTATGTTCAATTCATTCCATGTAATATGGTATTAGAATTCATGATAAAAATCTAGTATATGATTTTTCACAAATAGTTTTCTGTATATGTAAAGTGGTTTATATTGTTGTGGTATTTCTAAGATGTTAGATTAGAATTGTTTCTATTTGACAATTTACCACGTACATATCAAGAGTAAAGTCTATCAAATGTTTCATGTTGTGTGTGTATATACTCCCTCTGTTTCAATTTAGATGTCATTTTAAATTTTTGCACACAGATTAAGAAAACAATTAATTTTACATATTTTCAAAATAAAAACATAATTACCTAGACACCTAACCACTTTTCAACCAATGAAAAAATAGAATGACTTTTAAAATCAATAAATTTTGCATTGAAATTATAAAACGACACTTCTTTTAAAACGAAAAATTTTACTTTAAAATGACATTTAATTTGAAACGGAGGGAGTATTTTTTATAATTTTTCTAAAAAATATGATATGACTTGTTAGGATTGATGACATGACTTATAGATAAACGTGAAAAGACAATTATATTTACTATATATTTACATTTTTGACAAACTTTTTAGAATATGAAATAACTAATACATCATTAAAATAAATTTATTTAAATATGAAATTAAATAATATAATAATAACATATAATATATTTTATAAATCCTTTTAATCTTTTTTTATAATCATACAATTTTGTTACTAAACAAGATTTTTAAAAAATTATATATATATATATATATAAAGTTTTAATCATATCATCATTCTTTTCCTTTGGGTGTCTACAAATTTTAGAAATTATATTTAGTTTTAATTATTTTTTTGAAAAAACAAATATTTAGTTTTAATTTTTTGATAATTATAAAAAATGTATATCAATTTTTTTTAAAAGTATACAAACGGATTAATGAATCGTAACCAAAAGGAATAACTGAAAATCTATTTAAATTTATAATTTTAATTATATATATATATATATATATCTTTTCTTAAATATAATTTAAAATAAAGCAAAATGTTTATTTTAACTTAATTTTATGTTAACTAAATCAAAATTTGTATTAAAATATTAGAATAAAAAACAATCTATAATATTAATAAACTTTTATTTTTTCAATATAATTTAATTTTTTTTTATTACAGCACATTGTTCATGAAAACACTTAGTGATCCTTATATAATAATATACTAGGTTAAAATCTGCGCCTTGCACGTAATGAAATTGCATATTTAAATTATTTTTATGTATTATATTTTCTTATATATATATATATATATATATATATATTGGATACTTAAAAAGCCAGTAACTATTATATATTATTGTATATAATTAAATTTGTACTAATACGTAAATAAATTTTATTAATCCAAACAATTACTTTTTCTACTCATTCGGTTTTTTTGATGGTTTGTATATTTTTATAACAAAAACTTTACATCATTGGTAATAAAGTTTTCATTGTGTGTTGTTTAACAGGTTTAGTAATTTATAATTTTTAAAAACATTCAATGCAAAATTTGAAATGTAATATTAAGTTGTCAGTATTTTATCAAAAAAGATGTGCAAATAAAATTTCATAACTAAAATATTGTCTATGGTATATAGTTTAATTTAATATATATATATATATATATATATCTTTTAATTTTGATATTTATGAAATGAGACTTCCTACTTATATGATTTTGTAATCATTTGTATCTTGTTATAACTAAAATATAAATCATAGAATCATAAGAATTTTAATGTGAGACTTTCATAAAAATCAAAATATAACATATACCAAAAAACTAAATCTTTATTATATGGTTATTTGGTTATGTAAAATATTTAAATAATTTAAACTTAAACAAAAATGATATAGAGGGTACACTAATTGTATGAATCAATATTGTTGAAGGTCAAAACTATTGCCATATATATTTTAGCTACATTAGTAATTTCATAATTTTTATTTAAAAACAAAATTGAAAATCTTAATAATTAATTTATGGTTAGTTTATTAAAATTTTTATTATATATTTAGATGGACTAACCTATTTCTCTAAATGTTCTGAGAATCATTATGACTATGTGTTGTGCCCGCATATGCGGGCATAATTTTGTTATGAATATTTATTATTTTTCCTTTTATTAATTCTAAATAATATTATAAATTATTTTTATAGTTTTAGAAAACCTAAATCAAACAGTAATACAATTTTATATGAATTTTCATCAAAATCTATATGTTTATTATAGTGTTGAAAAATATCCACATAATAAATTGAAAATATATTTATATTTTTTCTTAATATTTAATTTTAAATTGTTTTATAACTTACATTTTTATTTTTCATAATAAAAATATTATTTCCAGATAACTGTATAACATTCTATAAGATATCTTATGTTTTAAATATGCATGATTGTGGATAATTATCCTACTAATTTATAATAAATTAAATAATATAATAACATATACATTCCAATCACTAACATAAAATTCGTTTTAACTAATTTATATATAAATATATAAATTTCATTAAAGGTATCATTTAAGTCTAAATATTTTAATTAATCTAATACTTATAATCAAATTTATTAATCTTTTATATTGCATAGATTTTTTATTTTTTTCATTGCATAATATCTACTATTTGATTATATAATTAAAAGTATCTTTATATAAATGTTTTTCTTTGATTAATATTTAATTAAAATCAATTTTTTATTTTAATTTTTAAATTTATAATAGAATGATATTATTTTCAAAAGCCAAAATAAATTATATATAAAATTAAGATATATAGGCATTATCATGTTGTTACAATATTTTATTCAGATAATAATAACATATATAAGAATTATCTTTTTTTATTTTTTTAAACTTATTATATTAATTATTCTCATTTATCTAAGATAATAACAAACTTATATAATTTCATTTTTAAATTTTGTTTTTAATTATAAAATTAGTTATATATAAAATTTTCATTAAGGGTAAAATATATATTAACCGCTCTAACTTTTAACGTGAGAGCTCCGTTGCGAAAAATCACTTCGCAAATAATAATTTTTAAATTTTATAATAGAATGATATTATTTTCAAAAGCCAAAATAAATTATATATATCTTAATTCTCTAAATGTTCTGAGAATCATTATGATAGTGACACGTGACTATTTTAAATATTGTAATGTTTTTTTTAATATATAGAGGATATAAGTTATATGGTAAACCTTTATTCTTAAGATAGTTTTGAATGTGAGTTACTTGAATTATCAATA
Organism: Eruca vesicaria subsp. sativa; assembly: GCA_932364175.1. NCBI lineage: Eukaryota > Viridiplantae > Streptophyta > Magnoliopsida > Brassicales > Brassicaceae > Eruca > Eruca vesicaria. The sequence goes on from CAKOAT010534043.1 coordinate 101,931, forward strand.
AACAATTTAAAAAAAAAGAAATTATCAATAAACAATTTTACAAAACGTGAGTAGGAACGTACGTGAAAACCGGGAATGGTTTTTAGGAACTCGTGTATATAAAAATGGTTACGTTACAACTTGCACTTTCTTATAATTGTTAAAAACGAATGTAGTGAGATTGGCGTGCATCTACTTGGATTGAAACTAGGTCTGGACATTTTACCTAGACCCAAAGACCCGAACCGAAACTGACTCAAAAATACTCGATTTGAGTATGATTCGAAAATTTACAAGTATTTATTAGGTCTAAATTTCTTTTACCCGAATAGATCTAGACTCGAAAAGAACCGATCCAAATAGATCTGGATCCGAGAAGAACCGACCAGAATATAACCGACCCGATAAGAATCGATTTGTACTGGACTTATAAACATGTATATCCAAAACTATTATTTTTGTGTTATGTTTTATATATCTATACTATTTTATAATTTAGTTGAAATATCATTTGTTAACAATATTTATTATTATTTGTAACATTTTTAAGTAATATAAATTTTTAAAATGTAAAATTTAGAGTTTAAAAATGTTTTCTTTAATTATTAACAGTTTAATTTAAGTTATTTTATAAAATTTTTGATATATGAAAAATATTGATTGAATTTGAGTGAGTTTGAGCAAATTATATATTTTGTAGATTCTAAATAGCCGGACCTGATCCGAACCCTATATGGATCCGAAAATTACGGGTTACAGGTATTCGAATTATAGACCCAGACCCGGCAAGACCCGACCTGGAACCGACCCGGCAAGACCCGACCTGGAACCGACCCGAAAAATCATAGATACCTATATGGATCTTAATTTCCAAGACCTGAAAGACTCGGACCCGATAAGACCCAATCCGAATCCGACCCGAGGACCCGGATGCCCAAGGCCTAATTGGTACCACTTGTTTTGGCTGTCTCAATCTGTAAAATTTTGAAGTTAAGTGTTTGTTAATATCTTGATTACTCAAACGTCATATCTGCCTATCGTTTTGATAATTAATTGGTCAACTTGCATGCTTAGAATACGTTATGTATATATATATATATATATATATATATATATATATATATTATATTATATATTATATTAGATATTTTGTTTGCACATAGAACCATAATATTTTACCCATATTTATAAATAAATATATCATCAATTCAAATATTATTAAAATAAGATATTATTCATACATTTTAAATATTTAATAATAAATTTAAATTTTTTTATGTACATAACATAAATACTTTTTATTTTTGTAAATAAACTTGAAAAGATTCATGTATACATAATTTATCTTCTACTACATAGTATAATTTGAAAATATTCATGCATACATAAATTATATACAAAATATGCATAAGGATTTCTCTTCCTTTTATTTTTATTTTTATTTTTATTTTTCAAAGTATGATATAACATAAACTTCTTGATAACACAATCTAAATTTTTTTCTATAAATATAATTATCTAATCAATGATTCCTTTTTAATTTATAATAAATATCTATTCACAAATCTATTTCTTTTCAGGGTTAATAAAGATTCTGTAACACAATATAAAATATTTGTAGATAAGCACAGTTATCAATCATTGAAATTATTTTTCAATTAATAATTAATTATATATTAACAAATTTAATTATTTATAAAAAATAATAAATTTTTTAACCATTCTAATTTTTAACGTGAGAGCTCAGAGACAAAAAGTTACTTCATAATAGATAGAATTATGACTTAGTTTTTATAGGGTTTCTAAATATATATTAAAAATGTGCATAAGAATTATGTTTTCACTACAGAAAAATAGTATAACAAATAGTACTATAAGAATTATGTTTTCACTACAAACAAATATGTACATAAGAAAAACACTTTCAGTAAAATATTGATCTGAGATACTACTAGGTTAAATACAAAACAAAAAATTGTTTTAATGCATTAAAACATCTATCACCTAAAGTTATTATTAGAAATAAAATTCTGACAAAAAAATTAATGAAATATAAGGATTTTTTTTTTTGAAAAGGGCATGAAATATAAGGTTCATTAACGTTACACTTTTTAATTAGGTGTAGTAGATATTATGCATGTATATTAAGAGTCCCTATTTATAATTAGAGATGATAACTATGGACCTGGACCGCGGGCATGGCCCATAAAGGACTGTCGCGTGACGGTATTGGGACGAGGTTTTCTAGGTCCGTAAATTTGCGGGCCTTGCGGGACAGTATTGGGACGAGGTTTTCTAGGCCCGCAAATTTGCGGGTCTCGCGGGACGGGTCTTTGCGGGACTGGGTCTTTTGCGGGATGGGCCGAAACGGATCATGCGGGATTACAAGAACCCGCAATTTTTTTCTTCATTTTTTTTGTTTTATCTGAAAAAACGAGAAATAGAGTGAGAAGAAGACGATCCATGTGACTTCCTTCAAAAAAATGTTAGGAGCTGCAGCGATGAGGATTCGACCTTCGGTGATGATGATTCGAGCTCCGATGATGATGACTCCAGCTCTAGCGATGATGATTCGAGCTTTGACGGTCTTTTGATTTTGTTTTCTCTTTTCATTTAATTTTGGATTGGCAGTTTTGATTTAGTATTTTTTTCTATTTAATTTTTGGATTCAACAAACTAAAACATTGGTTATAAACTATAAGATAATGAAATTTATCTTTTGCAATTATCTTTACTTTGTATGTTAATATGTTTTGAGTGTGACAAAAATAACTACAATTTATAACTATATATATATAATCATATTAAGAAACTCAATTTATACATGCACTTGTTACAAGAACTTATCTCATTTTCAACATCCATTTTAAGTTTGATTATGATATAACAAATTCTTTTGAGCTTCAATAGTAGCTGCTTCATGATAAATTCATTTTGTGTGTTTAGGTATGTAGTGGAGCAGTCTTAATCATTATGGAATAGCCTCCTACGTCAAGAACAGCCATGATTGACTGCATCGACATCCAGTCTACGGGACGGCTTGTAAGGAACTGTGTATATTGGCGGGACGGGATTGGAACGATCTTTCGGGGACCGCAGCCTGCGCAGGACAGATCCGCTGTAGTCCGTGAAAAATGGAGCCTGCTGCGGTCCGGGACGGGACGAAACGGTTTGTTTGACATCTCTATTTATAATCATACAGTGATGTGGCAATAGTAAAGAACTGGATCAAACAAACAAAAGCAACTAAAGAACCAAGAAGCAATTAAACTTGACCTAACTATCCCATCCTAATTGATTTTAAATTGATTTAGCTTTTTCACTTTCTTCGTCGCCAATTATAACTTCTTCACTATATTAAATTCATATAATTATTTGTTAGGATTTGGATTCAGATACGTTTAAAAGTTGTCTTTCACATGTTTGGCTGCGGTTTTGCACGCATAGCTTAATTTGGCTCCTTTAAACATGACCCATAAGAGACTTAAGAGTAATTAGATCAGTAAAGGCCAATGAGCTAAATATATTAAACTATATATATACGTGAGAAAATAAACTTTATATTGTACGTGAGAGATGCATGGCCCACTATTCTCCATTAATGTTAAAATTGTTATATATATGTGCTTTACTGGTATTTTTGAAATATTTAATAGTGTACGGATCATTATTGATTGGTCCCAGCGAAAGTGTAATTTGGTATTTGTAGAGGTTGAGAACTTTTCTATGGATGTATTACATGTGTAGATTTAAATAGATATTGTAGACTGAATAGATATTATAGATGTTTGAGTGGGAAAATTATATTATATATGTGGTTCATATAAACTTGTCTGATGCACGTTAGCATGTACATGTGCTTACACATATATAACAATTACGTAATATATAATTTGGTAATAGAGGTTACGACCAATGTGTTATAGACAACTCAACGCAATCTCACAATCATAGCCACAATACAATAGAGGCTTACTTCCCAAACTAACTTCCCTGATCAAAAAAAAAAAAATCTGACACAATCCTTGCCATTTGTTATCAACTAATGAAAACAGTTTTTATTTATTTGTATTATGACTGTTATTTGTTATTATACTTTTGATTTTAATTTTTATATTTGAATATAAAGTCTAAGATTAAAATTTTTTAGAAAGAAACCATGTCACTAATTAGGATAAAGAAACAAAGACACGTGTAAATCTGAAGAAATGTTGTTAACTCGATCTTTTGTATTTCACCATGGACCTAATATTTGAGGTTTCAGTTAAACTTTTTGGGCCTTAATCGAATGATGAGTAGGCTATTCATCTTTCAACATAATATTGTCTAGGATACTCCGTCATAACTTATAACACGAAGAAATTCATTGCTGCCGAAGAGATACGTCTGTTCAATTATATAATAAATTGGGTTCTATACACCAAGTAAAAATCTGATTATGTGTTTGTGTGACATTGAGATACTCATTATCCGTTGAGATGATGTGTGTAAAATAATAACCAACAAGTTTTTAAACTCAAATACAATAAGTAAAATTTCTTTGTAATACTTTGAATTTATCTTGGGTAAGAAGTATATAATAGATATTAAAATATATTTTTTTTTGAACTGGCTTACAATATTAAAAGAATATTATTCTGATTCTTTTTTTTTTTTTTGTGGAATGGAAACAAAAATGGACATGATTCTTAAGAATGAGCCATTCTTATAATACTCACTACTATAAATTTCAATTGCGACAACCCTTGCAGTGATATATCGGGAGGCGGAGGCACATATGTTTCTTCTTAGAGACTATCACCGCACATCATTAACTTCTCAAGTTGTGAGTTGTTTTCTTTTTCATGCTATTTTTGGTTGATTCTTAAAACAATAAAAACTAAAATTTTTAAAACCTTAAAAAATATTTCTTCCTCCAAAAGTCGTATCAGGTTATCCCAACAAGATACATACCCACCCATCACTCTGGATTCCGCAAGGCTATACATCGAGTTTTAAAAGTTTACTAATCTTAAATACACGAGTTTGGAAAATAATCAGCCATTTTCCCCTTAGATATTCACATCCCGTCCAAAATGTTATTAATAACTAAATAATTAAGATCCTCACTACATAAACAGAGATGGAGACTGAACCAAAGAAATCGTCTTTTTGTTCACTGAATATATATAGTAAACCAATTCTCAATACAAATTGGGAACCAAGAAATATTTTGGTAAATTAAAAAAAAAACTCTTTGGAAAGCAACACAAGAATCGTAGTCAAAATACATCTTATTTGTACACATTTGCAAACATTCTTTGCTCAACAAACATGAAATTTATCACACACTCTTTTCCTATGTTTCAGAAACTTTTATCTATTTTCAGGACTTTAAATAAAATTTTCCTTACATAAGCTTATAACTATTTAAAATATTATTTGATTTCAAAACCCTCTCTAGAAACTAATTATATATCTTTTTTTTATCATCAACATAGAAACAGACTCATAATGACCCTGTAAACCAAACTGGAAGCTCCATATCCATGTGAACGACAAATGACGATTGTTTCCTTGCATTGCGTGCTAGACTATCCGCCCTGGAGTTATGTGTTCTTGATACATGGATGATTTCTGAGCTATGAAATCTATCTTTTAGCATCTTGATATCCTATAAATAAGTTGCAAAAGCTGGTCATTCTTCTGGTTCCACAACCATCTTCACCAATTGAGAACAATCTGTTGCAAAAGTAACATAATATTGACACAAATTCTTCATACTCTCCATTGCCCAAATCAAAGCGTCCACCTCCGAGTGGAGAGGTGAAATACTAGCTTTGACAATCCCCGCTCCCATCAAACCATCAAAGCCTTCCAGCGTACTGTACCAACCTTGGCCTGAAAAAACCTCTCTATCTTTCCATGACCCACTGTAAAACACCAACACCCTAGTATGGTAGGTATGGTCGTTTCCTCCCCCGATTGTGTTGCCCTTTGGTCATGTATAACCTGAGCGTCTATCCAAGGGGTTGACTCTATCTCCGCAATTGACAGTGTATCCCTAGGATCAACATCCAAATTACTAAATGTTTTGCTATTCTGTGCTTTCCAAATATACCACAATATTTAAGCAAAATCATGGTCATCCATCTGTGGTCTCACCCACCAAAATAGATGATCCATATTTATAAAAAGAGAGCCAGTGGGAAACCTTTCTGGATTGGAGGGTATCTTCGATAATGCCTAGATTTGGCGTGCTGGAGGGTATTCGAATAACACATGGTTAATTGATTCCTCCTCATCCCCACATCTGTTGCAGCACGTGTCACCTTCTATTCCCCGTGCTTTCAGATTTTTCTTAACCGCTATACAACCCGATAACAACTGCCACAGAAAGTGTTTTATCTTTGGAGGGCACCAGATCTTCCAACAGTGTGCTTTTAATAACTCCACTGTGGGTCACAAGATTTGGAGTGGTTTCACCTTATAAACCCGTTCCAGTTGATATCCTACTTCACAATGTATTTTCCATTTTCGTAAAGTGCCATCCATCCCGGTATTCCATTTGATTCCTACTAAGTGGTATACTCTCAATAAGTGTTGCGTCTTGTGGATCAACAAGAGACCGAATAGCCTGTATATTCCACTTTTGCGTGGTAGGATTGATAAGCAACTCCACAGTAAGATCCGAATAAAGATTATGATTGTTTTTATTTGCTGGTCTCGGGCGGGTGGATGGAATCCATGGATCATTCCATACTGATATGGATGATCCTGATCCCACCTTTTGATAAGTCATTTGCTAACAAGATATCTAGCAGAAATCATACTCCTCCACCCATAGGACGGAAAGTATGATCTAATCGGCTATAAAGGTGAAGCGTTCCTATAGTACCGACCTTTGAAAATCCGAGAAAACAAATTATTTGGTTTCTCAATTAGGCGCCATAATTGCTTACCAAGCATTGTCGTGTTAAAATCCTCAATATCTTTAAAATCCACTCCTCCTTCGGCTTTACTGAGATACATTTTGTCCCAGGATTTCCAATGCATTCTCTTTGTACCTCCCCCTGGACTCCACCAAAATTGTGATACTGCACCAGTGAGTTTCTTTGTAGTTGCCTTAGGAAGCCGATAACATAACATCACATGATTTGGCAGTACTGTGACCACATATTTGATAATCACTTCTTTACCCCCCTTTGTGAAAAAAATGAAAGTCCAACCATTGACCCTATTATTCAATCGTTCCTATACTAAACCAAACACTTGTATCTTAGAACCACCCAGACTTTCTGGTAGACCCATATACGATCCCATTCCTCCTATATTTTGTATTCCTAATATGTCCCTCAGCTCTTGACGATGTGTTTCTCTAATTTATGTCCAAATTGGATTGAAGACTTTTGAAAGTTTATCAATTGACCTGAAACTACTTCATATTCCTTAAGAATCCTGAGAATGGTTTGATATTCCTCTAATGGTGCCTTCCAAAATAATAAGCTATCATCTGCAAAAAGCAAATGAGAGATCGGTGGACAAGCTCTGGAAACCTTCATTCCTGATAGTTGTTTTTGTCGTTCCTTTTTTTTTATATTATATCTTTGTTTATTAAATACTTAAATATATATTTTTAATAAGTTAAAAAACACATTTCATCAAAAGTCTAAACGAATAATATATTTAATAAATTTATATTCCTAATATTTCAAATAAGAATTTATACACTAAATTATTTAATTTAAATATGTGCATAAAATTAAAATATAGAAATATACCATAAAGAAAAGAAATAACTGTATTCAGTAACAAAACACAATCAATATAGTAAATATATAACAAAATATTGTAAGTATTATATATTATAATTTAGCCAGTAATATTTATTTCAAATAACATGGTTAACTTTGTTTTTGTATATTATAATACATATAAGATTCTAACAAAGATGTATATGTATACCCTTTCTAAAAAATATGTATATGTATAAAGAGTAACGGTAGTTTCATATCATTTATTTAACTATCTTCAAATAGTTTGGTTACAATGAATGAGTTATTTCTTTTATATCGTGAAATCATTAGTTTTCTAAAAAATGTATAGCGAAAAGAAAATAATTTTAGTTTTAAAAATTTATTATAATTAGCAAATAGGGTTTCTAAAAATGAAAAATTAGAATTGTTGTAAATATTTATGAACTTCAGTACTATTATTAGTTAAAAATAAATTAGACATTTAATTTTTTTTACTATTTATCTCTTATTCGCCCGCCCGTAGGTCGAATTTACCTTAATTTTAATATATTTTCTACATGATTCACTTTCGACAACTTATGGATTTCGAAATTACTCATTTTTATTAAGTTTATCCTATTTTTTCTTTAAAATAAAATTGATATAAATATTATTTCACATGTTAAAATCTCTTTAGAATTATGTTTTTTCATCCACAACATAAACATACCCGATTAATATTTTGCTAACCAAACTATATATTTTGAGTCTGGGGTACGTGTATAATCTGAAAATGTTGAAATTTTCCTTTAGTCTGCATATATCGTCAAGATACGTCGCAAAAAGAATTTCGTTTCTCTAATTCCAAAACTATTTCACTAATTAAAAATAATTAAGAATAATTTGTTGCAAAGGTCATATTTGAAAAATAAGTAAAATATATTAATTAGTTCTTATAGTTTCATTTTGAAATCTAATTTGAGCGAGTTAATAACATCTTTACAAATTAAGTTTATTTAATTTTTAAATTCATAATTTTAATTTGGTATATATATGTTAAATATTATCGGAAAACAAATAAATTTTATAATTGAGTTGAAATTTCTTCCCTTAACAGTTTTCTTTCAAACTAGAAGTTTACCTAAAACATTAAAAATATATATGTTTTTGGGAAATTACACTTTATATACATAAAAAGAAAACACAAATGCACAAACTAACTAAAATTCTCCTCTTTCTCCTACTTTTCCATATCTCTCTATACTCTTTCTCCCAAAATCTAATTTTCTTTTTTTCTTGGTTATTTGGCAAAAAGTCCCCATAATTTTCTTATGTGAAATATTGTGGCACAAATTATACTATAGCAATACACTTGATTTAATTACTCAAATAAAATAAATTCATGATAAATCATTGGGTAATTTAAATATATAAACAGTAATATTATATCATGATAATTTGTTTAAATTATCATGAAACCGAATAACTAATAATTGGTCTATCATATTCAAATGACGTTGTAGTCTACGTAACTTGTCCATATTTTCTCTATCTCTAAGAATATACTTCGTATCGGGACCTTTCCTCGTTGGGTCCAAACCTTGTTTATTCAAACAATAACAAAAGTATATTGTTTCTGTTTTTTGCTCAAAACATAAGTATATTGTTTAACGATTTTAAACGATATAGTTCGTTGATAAAAAAACGATATAGTTCGTAATTGTTTCGTTTAATCGATTATTATTTATACACAACTTCAACTATATAAGTAAGCAATGCCAGGTGCCAAACCATTATTATTGATATCAAGTATGATGTAACCCATGCTTCGACGCTGGGCTTCCTCATCGTCAGCCCAGAACTTGTGTCTTTCCTCTTTGTTTTCTTCTTAGGAGCATAATTATAAATTCTTGGTAGTTTGGATAATGATTATTTGATTCTTAAAGTAGTATAAATGGATAGCTAAGGAAGTTTTACAAAACACATTTTATTGAATATAACAGCAATTTGCAAACAGAGTTTTAATCATTTAGAAGAGTACTCTAAACCCTGATATTTGATCTTGAAGAGCATCGCCAGCGTCAAATCCGTTTCTTCAATACTGTCGAAAGCATCACCATTATTGAAGCTTGTTTTTACTCGAGTCCCATGCACATTCGTGTGATCTGTTCTTCTAAGCTTCTGCTACTTGATCAAAGTCGTACTGATAAATCACAAATCAATCATATGTTTTTTTTTTGAGAAAACAATCATTTTTTTTGATATATTGTTTCACATCATTAATATAGTGTTCCGGTATGAAAACTGTTTCACAAGAACGCAGCTATATACAAATTTATCGTTCAAAAAAAAAAAAAAGCTATATACAAATTTAATTATATTGCAAGTTGACTGGGAATTTCGTGGAGTGACTTGGTCGGTATGGGATCGAAACAAGTTGAAGTACAATCAGACAGCTTGACAACGATGGTAAGTTTGTAATTAGCTAACTTAATATCACCAGGAATTATGATATATGCATGAGTTAAATTTTATTATAAGTTATAACAAAGCATCCCCACCCATGCACCCAGGAGATATGTGTGTCATTACAAATTGATGAAAAGCCTGTACAAGCCATTTTTTTAAAAAAATGGGTGACAGTCTACAACGTCAGTCGGAAAGATTTGTACCGTTTTACTATAATGTTGAGGCCATGGTAACACTCGTTAGTTGTTTGTTCTCATTTCTTCTTTTGGGTTTCAACTCTCTTAAGGTCAGAGTGTTTTATAGCCTTGAGATGCTATTAATCATGAATTGTATTCGTGCAAGTTTTTTCTCACTATAAGGTTTTGATACCTTATCATGTAAACATTTTTATTTATAACTAAAACCTTTCGTCAAAGAAAAAGCAAAAAAAAAAAAAAAAAAAAACGAAAGTTCTCTGTATAAAGCATGAAAACAATATTAGTTTTTTCTTGATGAAATTCAATATTAGGTTTTTTTTAATCTGATTTTTTTTTTAAAAAGATTAAAAAAATAATTACTGACCGTCACATGTCAATGGAATCTTTGATTGATACAAGAATTGCCTATTCTAGAAAAATTTTAAAAGTTGGTTTTTAATAAAATAGTGGACTCCACTTGTTAAGAGTTCACTTAAGAACCCTTTTAATGGTGCTCTAACCACCAGATGTGATAAACAAGTAGGTTTAAGCGCATGTATTAGTGATGTTACATCAGAAACGGTATCAGCAAAAGCTGAATCCGGGCAGATGGAGAAATTCAAGTTTAAGTCCTTAACTTTTTATAATTAAAAAAAATTCTTTCGTTTATAATTCACTTACGTATACTACATGTATTTGAATTCAACACCATCAAAGTTAAATATAGGCTATAACACTAGTTACAAACTGACAACGCACACATATATAAACCATTATGGATCAGTACTTTGATAACGATAGACATTACAAGCGTTGAAAAGCAAGTATCTTTAATGTTGAAAAGCAAGTATCTACGAAAATCCCCGTGTGTCAATGAATTTAATCAGTTCTCTTATAATGCCTCTCGCGTCACTGCATGAACATTATTTTTAAAGGCATTGCATGCACATTGCTTTCACGAAGTACATATTATATAGTAATATTGAGAGGATCTCCTTCTTTTTTTTTTTTTTTACCACAGTTTTTAATTTCAAACTTAAATCTCATTTGGTTTAATTACAAGAGATTCAGATAAGAGCACTTGGTTTGCAAGAGCATCAGCCTCATTATCCCTACCGAGAATTCCAACTCCTTTTAGAATTTGTTTACGTAACTTTTCTGGCGGTTGTGGGTTTTCCTTGGTTAAACCTGAAGTAATAAAAGAGATCACCCAAATTTATGAACAAAAATAAGGTTACTCCAAAAAATCTTTGGAAGTCCCTAAAAAACTTTAAGTGTGTCAAGGAGCTCATGAAACATAAAGAAGAAGTCCAAGAAGGACATTATGAAGTGTTTGGAAGCAGGGTTAGCCCATATCTATTAGGAGCCTTACTCAAACTTTAGAAATAGACCTTTTTTTTCTTTTTTTAATTGAAAAAACACAAGATTTTTGTTGGGCCCTAAACCATTGCTTACTCTACTTGTGCTCTGGGCAGGGCCTGTTTGGAAGATTTGGGAGCATTTGGTCCTTGGGAAAAAATAGAGTTGACCAAACCGTACGGTCGTACGGATTGTACGGACATGGTCGACCCAAATCCTTCATGGATCGACTATTTGAGCGAAGAAGGAAGTGTACGAACAGGAGGTCCATACAATGTCCGTACGGTTCTGTGATTGGGTATCTTTGGGGCTTGGCTTCAGTTTAATCAACACAAATCGAACCAATGCCTTTCACTTGTGACCGTTTGAAGATAAGGAGGCAAGTGGACCTTCTGGTCAAGGGGATTCAAGGGCAGGATGCTAAGAAGATGCCTTTAGCAAGGAAGGAAGGAATAAGACCTTATCCTCTCATGTGCACCAAACCAGCTTGGTTTAATCTGTCCAAATATGTGAGAGCTCTGGTCCACACATTTCAAACTGAGGCTCCTTCTTCCCTTGACTTCACATGTGTGTTGAAACCTTATCTTGTAAGAAAGAAAAGCAATTTCCCATATATTACCGTTTGGTTTCATTTGTAATGACTAAGTTGAGATAATAAACTCTTCTTCATAGTCTTTAGTTCTTGTTCTCTCCATTCTGGTTCGATCTGATCTTGGTTACAAAGTATCTTAATCTCACTTGCATTTCCTTAGTCTTTCACCATCATCAATCTCCCATAAGTCTCTCCATTTGTCTCTCACGGATCCAACATCACTCAACCACCATCTTCTTACAAAAGTATCATGGTACCAGAGAAAGGTTGCTCTTGCTCATGGTGAATCATTCCGCAACAAACACAAGCTCCCATGATCAGTCCTTGAAGATCTTGTTCTTCCGGTTTAAAATTTCCTACCTTTCAGCCTCTAAACGACATCAAGATGGAGTCTCACAAAACCTTGTTCATTCCGGTCATCCTCAAGGGTCCTAACAATCTCCTTTGGTCGCACATGGTGAATACAACATTTGGGGGAAAGGGTTTATGGAGCCATTGCATCTCGGCGGCCTCTCCAAAACCCTCCAAAGCAGCCGCGGCAAAAGGAGGCTCGTCTGAAGATGAAGATGATTACTAGCTTGGTGATGAAGATAGGTGGAAGCAGTAAAACCTTGTGGCCTTAGTCATTATCCAAAGCTCTCTTGAGCCATCCATTATCGAGGCTTATTCTTACTGTGAGAGTGCTAAAGAGCTTTGGGGTACTCCCAACAAAGTGTATGGTAGTCTGTCCAACCTTAGCCGAGTGTTCGAAATCAAGAGAGATCTCAACAACCTTTCCCAAGAAGAGATTGAGTTCACGCAGCACTTTGGAAGGTACATATCTCTCTGGTCTAAGTTGGAAATGCTTAGGCCACAGTCCCTTGATCAGAGGTGCTTAATGAGAGATGATAACAAGACAAAGTGTTTAGTCTTCTCTTGGCTCTAAATCCAGTCTTTGATGATCCACATATTGAGGTCTGATAAGCTGCCTACGCTTGAGGAAATGTGTTCTCAATTCCAAAAGGAGGAGGGTTCGTGCGGATTATGTGAAGCAAAGGAGACCATTACCATGGCGCCTCATGCTGAAGCGAGTCCAAAGGCAAACAAGGCAGCTTATAAGAAAGAGGATATAAGGAACCTGAGGTGTGAGCATTGCAAGAGGGATGGATACACCAAGGAGGTGTTGGGTCTTGAACCCACATCTCAAACTTGCCAAGTTCAAATGAGCCGTTTCCATGGAAGTTCAAGGAACCAGCTCAGATTCCTTGTTTGTAAGCAAACCTCCTAACCCTTAATAAGAGCTTGTGCCCTTTGTTTTAGTGTGTATTGAGTGATGTGTGTGTTTCCCAGGATTTCCTGGCCGTGTGTTATGTAATCTCCTTGAATGTGTTGTGGTATTGGATAGTTGTCTCAAACTCTTTCATCTTGGTTGATAAACTATTTTGCATTTACATAAGCTTTGTGGTGTGATGTTCAATCTGGTTCATTGTCTTGATGTTAATGACATGGTTAATCCATCAAAGAGTTACGTAGAAGTATGTCTAAACTACTTGAGTCTATATTTTTGATTAAACTTGTGTTCATTAGTATGTTATGTTGTGTTCATTGCATTGTCTTTGTTTAAGTGTCTTAAAATGAATCATATAGTTAGTAGCTTCATTCGGATTGAACTTATTACATTCATATAGTTGTTTTAAGATTGTGCATTCATATGTTGATGCATCTAAAACCTAGCATAAATTGCAATGTACTGATGTTTGCTTGTATTGCATCTAAGGAGTGTCTAAAATGCTTATTCTTGTGCTTGTGGTTTGGCTTGTTTCAAGGATAATGTTTTTTTGTTGTTGTATTGGTGATCAAACCAATTGTGATCTTGGTTTGGTCCCAATGGGAAGATCTAATATTGCCTTGAGTTTTGTTGGTAATAGGTTTACAAGACATTGGTCAGTGACTCGCCAACCACTAAGGTGGAGATAAAAAGGTCTAGGTCATTGCATAGATAACACCATTGGACATGTCTAGTCTCAAGTCTACAGGAAGTGTAGCATGGGTTATTATGCAATGAGAGGCTGTTTTGTGAGCTCTCTATGGTGATACGAACACCCTAAGTTCCTGGTTAAGGAAGAGAGCAAGATCACAAGACTAAGACCATCACCAGAGTCATTATGACTTATGGTCCTAAGGCCATTACTCACGGTTCTTCAAGCTTAGTACATTCTAGAATTGGTCATAAGCTTGCGGAGAAGACTTGATGAGTAGATACATGGTTCAGTGTGCTGCCATTTAAAGGACTTCATCAAAGGATCATCAACCGGGTCCAGGCAGTGGTGTGTCTATGCAAAGAGGCTGTTTAGAGTAGTCTTGGTTGTGTGAGGAGAAGTCTCATTCCAATTGGCCAATTGAGAATGAGATTGAAGAATCCACACAATTGGTGTTGCCATGAAGAGGTTGTAAATGGACAAATGAGGGATTTAAGTGGCCTTCCATTCCAGCCACTCCTCACCCAAAACAAAAGGGAAGTTCCCTTAAACTTAATTCATTTTATTGCATTCATCATTTCATTCTTAAGTCTTGAAATGATATCTAAAATATGTGAATGAATTGTGATATAATGTTATGTTCAATCTGATTATGCTCTTATGTTATTTAGTTTAAATCCATCATTGATTGTCTTGCAACATTTAGAAGTTGTCTAAGTTACTTGAAATAATGGTTTTGATTTTACTATGGTGCATTGTTTTAAAACTCAAACTCAGATTGATCCATTGTCTTGATAAGTACTGATGCACTTATGGAATGATGTATCAGGTACCAATAAATGCTTGGGACTCTCTGAAGATGATGTGATGATCCGGAGGTGCCCTTTGCTTGACCTCAATGGCCAAGAAGCTGGTTAAGAGGAGGTGACCATTCCAGGTCTATAGTTTCAAGAGGATATCAAGCCAAGTTCCTAAAGTGCAAGTAACATTTCTGGTGGTCCCAAAGAAGATGTCTGGTCGTTTCCTTCCCTTCCTAAGGTAGCATTTGAATTCAGTTGAGATGGGGAGACCCAATGCCTTTCCCTTGTGACCGTTTGAAGGTAACGAGGCAAGTTGACTTTGTGGTCAAGGGGATCCAAGGAAAAGATGCTAAGAAGATTCCTTTGGAAAAGAAGGGAGAGGAAAAAAACCCTATCTTCTCATGTGCGCCAAACCAGCTTGGTCTAGCCTGTCCAAACGTGTGAAAGCTCTGGTCCACACATTTCAAACTGAGACTCCTTCTTCTCTTAACTTCACATGTGTGTTGAAACCTTATCTTGTAGGTAAGAAAAACCATTTCTCATATATTATCATTTGGTTTCATTTGTAATGATTAATTTGAGATAATAAACTCTTCTTCATAGTCTTTAGTTTTTATTCTCTCCATTCTGGTTTGATCTAATCTTGGTTACAAAGTATCTTAATCTCACTCGCATCTCTTTAGTCTTTCACCATCATCATTATCCCATTAGGCTCTCCCTTTTTCTCTCACGGATCCAACATCACTCACCACCATCTTCTTACAAAAATATCACCCTCAACTTTTCCTTGAGAAATTCTAACTGCTCCACTGTTTCCTTTATCATCTCGGCTTTGAGGTCTCGCTCCTCCCCCACTTCGGTCCAGCATAAGGGTGTTCAGCACAGTTGTCCGTACAACACCTCATAAGGTGCCATACCGATGCTCTTGTGGTGGCTATTGTTGTACGTAAATTCTGCCCAAGGAAGATAATCACTCCACTTTCCTTCCCAGTTCAACACACATGCGCACACCATATTCTCTAGGGTCTGAATCGTCCTTTCGGATTGACCGTTATTTTGGGGGTGATAAGACGTTCTGAGGTGTACCCTGTTCCTTAGGGCCTTCTAGAAGGCCTGCCAAATGATCGATGTAAACTTTGGATCCTGTTCATATACGATACTCACGGGTACTCCATGTAACTTTACAATCGTTTCCAAGTACTTTCATGCGAGCATCTCAGGCTTATCATTTTTCTTTATTGGCAGGAAATGAGCTTTTTTCGTGAGTCGGTCGACTATCACCCACATAACGTCCTTTTTTTCCAGTAGTTCTGGGTAGTCCAATTAAGAAATCCATAGTCACCATGTCCCATTTCCACTCGGATATCAATAACCCTTGCAATAACCTGCTTGGTAACCCCCTCTAGGCTTTTACTAAATGACAAGTCTGGCATCGAGAGATCCAAGAATCGACATTCCTCTTAATCCCATCCTAATGATAGTACCTCTTCAGGTCCTGATACATCTTTATTATTCCTTGGTGGATGGAAAATTGAGATTTGTTTGCCTGCTTTAGAACTTCGTTCCTCAGTTCTAACTTTCCTGATCCGCACACTCTATTTTGGAACAGGACACTGCCATTTTTGGCAAGGCGGTATCCGACCACCTCCTTACTAACTATCTCTTGCAAGCCACATCCTCCTACTGAGCTTTTCTGATTTGCCACAAAAAATCCGCTTGATCCAAGGCTTCTAATCCCGTGCTATTCTAGTTCACTTACGTGGCACACAAACATAAATCCGCCATCACCAGTGCAACTTCTTGGGTCACCTTCACTCCAGAGACATCTGCTCTTCTACGACTTAGAGCATCAGCTACCAGGTTTGCCGTTCCAGGGTGATACTTGATCCTTAGGTCGTAATTTGTCAGCAATTCCATCCACTTTCGCTGTCGCAGATTCAGATCCTTTTAGGTAAAAACATACTTCCGACTCTTATGGTCGGTAAACATCTGCACCTTCTCACCATACAGATTTACCCGCAATATTTTCAGTGTAAATACTACTGCAGCGAGTTCTAGGTCGTGCGTTGGGTAGTTAGCTTCGTGCTTCCTCAGTTTTCTTGATGCATAGGCAATAACATTTTCTTCTCGCATAAGCACACACCCTACACCTATTCCTAACGCATCTGTGTATATCACGTACGGTACCCCGGGCCTTGGCAAGTTTAGTACTGGCGTATGAGTCAGCTGCCTCTTTAATTGTTCGAATCCTTTCTCACATACTTCAGTCCATTCAAACTTGACATCCTTCCTCGTCAGTTGGTTGTGCGGTTTTGGCAAAACTTGGGACAAACTTTCGATAGTATGTATAAACTTTGTTCACAGAGCCTGTTCAACACCACCTGTAAATGTCAATTATCTTCCTCCCAGGTTTTGGAGTAGACCAAAATATCATCGATGAACACGATCACACACTGGTTTTGTATTTCTCGACCACCTTGTTCGTACCTACAAAAGAGAGGGGTGAGTATTTGGGATTACTCAATGAGGGTAAGTTCAAGGAACCTATGAACTCATATCATGACATACAAACAATCACCACAGTCACAAGCTAATAAGGACTAGCATGCGACAAGCAACAAGGAACATAGACCTCTAAGACCTACCACATGTCCCCGAGAGAAGCCATTACAAGTCCCCCTTTTCTGCGAGTTCCTACGGGGGAAACCATACGAGCTACGATTTGTAGCATCCTATGTGACTACCCAGTCACAGCTTTTTTGGCTCAATTAGGCAATGTCCGTTCTCCGGTCCCATAGTCACTTATGTCTAGACTCGGCATGAATCGATTCTACCAGGCACCACACACCACATTCAACATTCCCCGTGTCCCCACACGTCCACACCCGTTCTCGGTGCCACATCACACACAACAGCCATACTCTTTACACTCTTAGATGATCTCCTTCACATCACTTCCATTCTTATCACATCACTTTCATTCATATCACACATCTCATTCATTCTCATCAAACAACCGGTTAACCCTTTTAAAAATTTAACAGATCTAGGTGTTCTCATCACATCAACACAATCAACAACTAGACTCATAGTTTTATCAAGCATCAATACATAAACAAATAGATCTTAAATATGCCTAGATTTTATTAACAAGTGACTGCTCCTAAGAGTTTGCAGGACATGATATGAGGTCACAGCTGGGTCCGCACCTTAGTTCGTTTGTCAGAATGGATCTGGATCTAAGAAGAAGTGGAGAAACGGTCACAATACCAGATCTGTACTCTCAATACATCAGACTAGAAGGAGGGCTTTAGATCTCAGCCCTGCTCGTCTAAGATTGTTTAAAAGGAGTAACTAGTAGATCTGAACCTTACCATATGGTTTAGATCTGAGATGGTTACACTCAATAGAATCGAGTAACCGATGGCTAGGGTTTCGCAGGCGATCGTTCGGGCTCCGGCAAGGGTGAACGGCGGAAGCTCTCCTTCGGCGTGACTCCGGCGGTGGTATGAGGCGAGGAGAAGTCGGCGATGACTCTTGATTCTTGCAGGGCTTCTCGTGGTCTCCTTTATGTGTTTCTAACCTAAGGGGATCCTCTTTTTATAAGGGTTGGGTGGGGAACTAGCTAGGGTTTTCTCCTTTTAAACCTCCAGCAAGTGGACTTTCTCTTGGACCGAGTCTGGAATCTCACATTTTATGTCAAGGATACTTTATTCAACTGTCTATATAGTGACATTTTAAATGAAAGTAAATGTTGATTCCAATAAGTAAAGTAAATATGCATAACCAAAAGAAGAAGAAATTCAACTCAAATAAAGTGGGATCTGATATTTTTTTGTGAAATAGAAGATTTGAAATCAACCAAAAAAGAGAGATAAAAACAAAGAAATTTAAATAAAGCTCTATTTATGATTGAGATACTACAAAAAAACAAATAAAAAAAATCGTATAACAAAAGTATTATCCGCTATCGGAAGAAAAAAATCGCATACAAAAATGAAGTCGACTCAAAAATCTAAACTATATACAAAAAAATAAAAAAAATAAAAAGAGCGGTGGTGGCTGACGGCGGAACCACCGGCCACCAAACACGAGGGCTGCTCTCGAAATTTCTGGTTTTCTACATGAATAATTTAAACCATCCAAATGTTACTACAGTTTTTTTTTTTATTTATAAATAAAAAGCAAATTTGGTTTTATTTGGATATCAGTACAGACACTCGTAACAATTTTTTTTATTTCTTATAGACATTATAAGGAGATTCTTCGTTTTCACTTTCCACGAATACGAGGTTCGTGCATGTTTATCAATCACAAAAATTGCAATGTGTGTGATTGATATATGGTGTTTTTAGCATATTCTAACTATGTTTTCTAAAGTGTTTTTGAATCTTTATCGAATCTTTTTAGTCCTTTTTAAGTCATTACAGGTATGGAGTTGCTTTGGATGGAAGATGGACCAGTTGGAGAAAAAGAGTGCAATTTGAGAATTTTCACGCGGAACAGTCTCGCAGAACAGCCTGTTCCTGCGGCAGCGATTTTTAAGGAAATACAACATATTTTGGGATTTGCCCTAATTCTCCTATTTTTCTCTCCCAGCCGCCAGCAGCCTCCATATATCTTCTTTTCCTATTTTCTACATTATACTACGCTACTTTTTACCAGAGAAACAACTCTAGAGCTTTGGATTTCAATACTTTGTATCTTTGAGGGAGAAGAATCTCTACAACCTTTGGAGAAGATTTCTAAACCCTCTTGCTTATTATTTATTGATTCAGACATGTTTTCTTCATCTATTGACTCTGTGATTTCTCTGTCTATGGCTGAGTAGTCGCTTGTTAGGTTTAGGGTGTTAGGGATCATGGATCAATGAGCTAGACACAAATATGATTGTTATTCTTTGATATCTCTATCTATTGCTATACTTACTGCTTGTGTTAAACTGGCCATTCAACATCTGATATCAGGTTTAATCTAATCATCAAAAGTGTTTTAGGTTGCTAGAAAAGGCATAGATAGGCGATTTGTCCCTAGCCAGCGAGAGTAGATGTTAGGGCAATTCGTGAACCAATTGAACCTGACCTTAA
>CAKOAT010534043.1:126237-191623 GCA_932364175.1 Eruca vesicaria subsp. sativa
AAAAAAAAAAAAAAAAAAAAAAAAAAAAATCAACAGAATAAGGTGATGGAGGAGGGGAAGATCACAAAGAAACAAGAGCCACTGGTAAATTGAAGAAAAGAGAGTGTGCAAAAAATTGAAGAGATAAAGACCATGCAGATGATCGACTGTTCCACATGAAGAACAGACGTTTGATCGGATCAACTGTGCAAGAGGAAGAGCAGGCAAAAACGAGTAGGGGCTGTGGACATCAATGGATCTATCCTCTCTTGCAATTTTGCGCGATATCCTGCATCCTCTACGAAAATGGTAACCCCTAAACACTGATTAGCTCCACTTAAACACAAAAAGGCCAGTTTCTTACCTAGACCGTTTACCCTTGATAATGCCTATGATGAGAAGCTCATGCCACTCTTAATTGAATGTAAGGAGTTTTGTCTGGAAGGTGTAACCTTTGCAGGTCTGAGATACAGAGTATGGAGCCGGTTTGAACAGCAGTCAGTGGGGTTTTGGTAAGGGTGTGTTGTCCTAGTTTTACTGCTTGCATGGTTCAGAGATTCGTGGTTAGAGTATGGTTGATGACAATAAGAGAGTTCCCACACTTTCAAACCTTTCTTCCTGTTCTTGGTACTTGACATTGTTTGAGGACAAACAAGGATCTAAGTCTGGGGGAATTGATATATGGTGTTTTTAGCATATTCTAACTATGTTTTCTAAAGTGTTTTTGAGTCTTTATCGAGTCTTTTTAGTCCTTTTTAAGTCATTACAGGTATGGAGTTGCTTTGGATGGAAGATGGACCAGTTGGAGAAAAAGAGTGCAATTTGGGAATTTTCACGCGGAACAGTCTCGCGGAACAGCATGTTCCTGCGGCAGCGATTTTTAAGGAAATACAACATATTTCGGGATTTGCCCTAATTCTCCTATTTTTCTCTCCCAGCCGCCAGCAGCCTCCATATATCTTCTTTTCCTATTTTCTACATTATACTACGCTACTTTTTACCAGAGAAACAACTCTAGAGCTTTGGATTTCAATACTTTGTATCTTTGAGGGAGAAGAATCTCTACAACCTTTGGAGAAGATTTCTAAACCCTCTTGCTTATTATTTATTGATTCAGACATGTTTTCTTCATCTATTGACTCTGTGATTTCTCTGTCTATGGCTGAGTAGTCGCTTGTTAGGTTTATGGTGTTAGGGATCATGGATCAATGAGCTAGACACAAATAGGATTGTTATTCTTTGATATCTCTATCTATTGCTATACTTACTGCTTGTGTTAAACTGGCCATTCAACATCTGATATCAGGTTTAATCTAATCATCAAAAGTGTTTTAGGTTGCTAGAAAAGGCATAGATAGGCGATTTGTCCCTAGCCAGCGAGAGTAGNACTTACTGCTTGTGTTAAACTGGCCATTCAACATCTGATATCAGGTTTAATCTAATCATCAAAAGTGTTTTAGGTTGCTAGAAAAGGCATAGATAGGCGATTTGTCCCTAGCCAGCGAGAGTAGATGTTAGGGCAATTCGTGAACCAATTGAACCTGACCTTAATGCTTGTCATCAGTGTCTAATCCAAACGATAGTTTGGGTATTAGGATTGTTTCATAAATTGATAGACACCACGACAGTGGGTTTATTTAACCTTGTTGTTCAAGTTCTAGATTAACTCTTATTGCTTTCCTGAATAATTGTGTAGTTCATGATCCTAAGTATCCCGATGAATCATCCTAAACCTAGCTCTTTTATAATCTGAAACCAAACCAACTTGTTACTAGCTTTTTCGTTTTCTTTATTTAAAAACAACCCCATATTGTTTTAGCTTAATTCTGATCCTATAAAAATAAAGTGTAATATTTGGTCTCTGTGGATTCGATCCTCAAGTACTACATTGAACCTCTTATTTGAGAGAGTAGCTTGAAGGTTAATTTGGGCATATCAGTGATCTCTTAAATGTTTCGAAGTTTTGCTTCATCTGTAACTACCTTCCACAAATCTTCTATTGATCTCATTCTAATTCGGCTCCAGTTTTCTTTCTGTTCGATAAGATTTAGATTAGATCATTATGATAATATGTATTTTTTCACAGTACTGATCACGCTTTCCTTCAACTTGTCACTGATCTTTTACTTTTAGTGCTGATTTCTGATAACATAGGTGCGTCTGACTTTGAATGTGCGCAATAAACTCGCTAAGCATTATCTGCATAAGTGTAAACATGACTTCCTTAGCTCTAATCTTTTAGATTAAAATATGCTTTTCAAATACTTTTTTATACAACCATTTTGCAGTTGGTTTTTCATTTTATGCAATACGCATGCAGTTTCTGCAATCTATCCTAATTATAATTCTTTTCGTCTCTATCCTAATTTTGATATTATAAATATTCTGTATCGAATTTTATATACATAAATAGATTATTCCAGCGTTTATCAGACTATATGTTCTATTCGATTTAAAGTTTATAAATATAGTTCAACTAGTGGACTAGTGTACTTTAAGTAATTTTGTATAAACTGATTTTGACTCGTTAGGCCATTATTGCAAGATTTTTAGGTTTTTAGCGTAATATAAAAATTGTTTTTTAACATTAACTAAGAAAAACAAAGATACATTTATTAAAACTTTTATTTAAGAGTCGATTCTTAATTAAAAAATATAAAAACAAAAAAAACAAAAAGTGTCAAATCATAAATTAAGAACTTCATCTTAAAAATCCCCAATAAACATGTCTTTAAAAGTTTAATATCGATCTCAAGTACAATTGTATAACTACGACTGTATATATTAAAAGTTACTGAACGAAGTACACCACCAACAACAAAGAATGAGGTCATCTCATATCTATAACGAGATAGATGCGATGCAATGCGACAAGATTTGACAAATTTAGTCATACAGACTAAATACATAAAATGTATGAAAAGAAAAAGAAAAAACAAAGCAATTGATGAGCCTAGTTCGAAACGACATCTCTTTAACGTTTGTGCGTTGTTTGGTAAGGCGTCTGAATCTCTGTACGCACAGTTTTGTTATCTTTTTTTTTTTTTTTTTTTTTGTAACACAGTTTTGTTATCTTTTGTATTTTATATCGTTTCCATATGGAAAGAGAGACTGCTGACCGTTGTGTAGCATACTCCTATATAAGCAGGTCTCAAGTTATTTGAAAGTCTTGGACTATTTTTCTACTGATGAAAACCCTAACTTATTTAAATATATACAAATCTTCTTACATATGTATTACGAAAAAGAAACATGTAGAGTTTTCGGTTTGATTCCCAAGTTAAAACTACAAAAGCTTTGGATAATGAAATATAGTGTCGTCCACTTACACAAAAAGTATGAAACATGGATGGATGAGGGGTAGACTTCCAGCAATGTCTATAAATAATAATATAGTGCTTGTGGTAGCTAGGGTCTTTCCATTATCATGTCTCACTTCCTTTTGTTATCCGTCATTTTAATTACGGTAAAATTGCATTAAAAAATTTGAAAGTAACACTTAAATTTTAAAGTTTTTTCACTAATATTTTAAACTTTCAAAGTGATATTTGTATCACAAAAAACCCTGAACTTGAAAATCTAACCTGTTGAAAAGATAAAACGTGTAATTTATCAGATTTGTTTTCCTAAAAATAAATATTTAATAAATAAAAATTTAATAAATAATCAAAAAATAAAATAAAAATCAATTCAATTTAAAAAAAAGAAACTAAAGAAAATTTCAGAACATAAAGAAAATTAAAACAAATAATTTGAAATACCAAAAACTAAATAAAATTCAAAAAATTAAAAAAAAATTAAAGAAAATTCACAAAATTGAACAAAAAAAAAAACTTAGTTACATTTTCAAAAATATTAAAGAAAATAAAGAAAAATGAAAACTGTTTGAAACCATCATTGTCAATAGTGATATATTTGAAATTTTTATTCTCAACTATAACATTTCAGATTTTTTTTAAAAAAATCTTGTAATTTTAATGCAATTTCCAATAAAATTGACATAACTTTGTTGACAATAAAAAATTTCAAACATATCACTGTTGAAGTTGATGGTTTCAAATAATTAAAAAAATATTTTAATTTTCTAAAAAACTGTTTTGAACTCTTGAGTTTTCAATTTTGTGATTTTTTTTTTAATTTTTGTTTCATTTTATGAATTTTATTTAATTTTTAGTATGTAATTTTTTTTATATATTTTTCTTTATGTTCTGAAATTTTCTTTATTTTTTTTTAAATTTAGTTGATTTTTAGTTGATTTTTTGATTATTTATGAAATTTATGTTTATAAATTTATTTTTCGGAAAATCATGATAAATTACCTATTTTACCTGTTGAACAAGTCAGATTTTCTTGTTTAAAGTTTTTTGTGACACAAATGTCACTTTGAAGGTGTAAAGTGCTAGTGAAAAAACGTCAAGGTTTAAAGTGATAGTAAATGTCACTTTCAAAGTTTTTTATGCGATTTTTCTTTTTAATTACAGCCAGTACAAGTAGTTTTACTCTAAGAGCAATCTTAATGGTGTGATACCAACTAAGTATTTCACTAATATAATACTGTTAAGTTAAGTAAAATTTAAGTTAAGAATCTCTATTAAATTTGTTAGTTTCAATGGTAGATATCCACTCTATTAAGAAATTCTCTGAAATTTGTAGAGAAAGTGAATGGGTTGTTTGAATCCATAATGAAAAGAAAGAGACACAAAATGTTTTGAGATTTAATAAGCTAAATATTAAAGTCTATATATAGAGAAAAAATAATAATAATTACACATAAATATTTTTAAATTTCAAATCTGAATAACATTTTTGTAATTTCGAAGTATAGTTTTTAGTACTATTAGAGGTATTGCCTCCGCGCAAGTGAATCTTATTGTGAATCAGTAAATCAGTAAATCTACAATTATATTAAATTAATGTGATAGATCGAAGATTAACTTACATTTTCATCAAGGAAGAGAACCTGATTCCCATATACTCATTGTCTTTCTTGAAATTCAGTGAAGCCTAGAAGCTGGGGAGAGGAGCGACTATGCTCTAACTACTACGACCATGACAGAGAGATTCAAAGGTTGAATTACGGACGCTGGTGACGCTGGTTTTAGGACCTGAAGAAGCAGAGTGAGACATTTTCTAGAAGATGGTTAAAACTAAGAAGAATCAATGAGTTTTATGGAGATGCAGATAGGGTTCATCAAAGATGAGAATCATATATATAAGATTTACGTAGGGCTACAAATCAGGAACATTTATAATCAAGCAATGTAAGATGGGGAGATGGAGAGTTCACCGGTGAAAAAAATAGATTACGAACGGACACATGGCACAGTTCTATAACTCAGACCAATCTGAAACGATTATGAAAAGAATCTTAACTTATTTTAAACGACGATGAGTTACAATATGGAAAACTATAACTATTGTAAATTTAAAAATTTTCTTCATATAACACGAGGAAGCTTAATTAAAACTGAAATCCGTAATACACTTGCAGGTCCGGCCTTAAAGGAAGCCAAAGAAGCAAAAACTTCTAGCTTTCATAAATATATATTAGTTTTGACCATCAATAAATAAGTTATCATTTAGTTTAGTGGTATAAATGTTAAGTGTAACCCATGTTCGAATCATGGATTTAACACTTTTAATATTTTATTATAAAATGGGATCCACCTGATGCTAAGGTGGTACGCTAAGGAATCTTGAAACTCAACTATTATAATATAGATTATATTAATTAAGAACTTAATATACTGTTATTGTATTATACTTCAATGATTTCAATTTAAATTACCATTAATATATAATTTTAGTATATGAATAATGGATCTTGTTACATTATGATTTTATTTTAAGATTTATGAAAATATGTAAAAATATTTTTGATATCATATAAGGTATTTAAATTAAATTTAAAATGTAAGTGTTTTTATTTTGCTAATAGTAATATTGGCAGGCCAACTACTAAATAACACATGTTATCTTACCAAATGTTATCTTACCAAGATTTGACAAAAGTTCTATGCACTTTTATTGCAAGAATTGATTCTATTAATATTCATTTAAGTTTATTTTTTAATTTATTTTTATTATATTATTTTCTTAGACCACCCCCATTCTACTTTCCATGGTTAGAGCTGCTCTAAAACCTAAAATTGCATATCCAGACTCAAACATGTACTTTTGGACGCCTATACCTAATTTGACTCCACAAAAATCAGTTCAATCGTAAATCATTGTAACCTTTGTATGTAATTGACTCATACGAACTCTAGAACATTGAATGTATACAAAAGCTTTTTGTTGACAGCCGTGGTAAAGCAATGAAAACAATGTTTTTAAAATGAGACGAACAACTGAACCGGGAAAGTTTTGGAGCGTATGTCAATATGGTTCGACCAGGTTCAACTGGGTTCAGTCAATTTCAATTAA
The DNA here is from genome assembly GCA_932364175.1 of Eruca vesicaria subsp. sativa. Classification (NCBI taxonomy): domain Eukaryota; kingdom Viridiplantae; phylum Streptophyta; class Magnoliopsida; order Brassicales; family Brassicaceae; genus Eruca; species Eruca vesicaria. Next base: position 132,643 of record CAKOAT010534043.1, read on the forward strand.
TGATATCTTATAAATATTTTACATATTATGGGAAAAATCATATCTAATAAAATATTTCAGTCATAAAAATGTTCTAAAAACATCTATGGGAGGACCCATGGATCCTTACTGTTCCTGCGCGACTTGCCTTACCGGCAGCGCCAGTAGTTCATCCAAAGATGACAATATCTCGATTTATTCATGGTATGCCAAAAGCATAGGATGTGGAGATGCTCCAACAGTATGTAGCCCAAGATGATATTTCTAGGATCCTCAGTATGACTATAAGTCAAACACATAAAGATGATAAATATAGCTGGAGCTACACAAAAATGGCTTATACTCTGTAAAGTCAGGATATTGGGTGGCAAGAAATATTTTATATCAGCCTGACGAGGTCTTTGTCTCGGTACCCAGTATTACAATACTGCAAGCGCAAGCGTGGAAGATAAAGACACCTCAGAAGATGAGAAACCTGATATGGCAAGTGGGATTGGGCTATATAGCGATTACAAGGAATCTAACATATCACCATATGCAATGTGATAATCATTGCTCAAGATGTGGGAAAGAGGATGAATTTTTCAATTATGTGATCTTTGAATGCCTAGAGGGCTGCAATGATGGGCACATGCCACCACTTCACAAGCACCAGGTGTATTCCCAAACCCCAGCATATGCACTAATTTGGACTATTTATTCTGGAGGAAGAGCTCAATTGAGGAACCAGATATGGATAAAGATCCATATCCGTGGATCATCTGGTATATCTGGAAGGTTAGAAATGACAAGTTATTCAGGAGGATTTCAAGGGATCCGCTTGAACTTGTAAGATATGCAGAGAGTGAATGTAATGCATGGTTCGGGGCAAATTCACAAACAATGGATACAATACATTCTAATCAAGTTCAGAATACACTAACCATAAGCTTACAAAATGTATGTCTGGTTGATGGCTCATGGACAGCGGATTCACCTCTCAGCGGATTCACCTCTCAGCGGATATGGGTGGGTATACATGGATGGCTCCGGAGATAATCAGCTTATGGGGTTGAAAAACATTGAAAGAAGATTATCTTCAGTACACACATAGTTGGGAGCAATCCATTGGGCAATGAGATATATGCTTTAGTGCAACGGATGCCAACACTTTGGAACATACTGCAAGGACGTGGTAGAGATGATTAAGGACCCAAAAGCTTGGCTGACTTTCTCAACTGAACTGGCAGAGACATCAAGGTTACAAGACCAGTCCAAGACTTCAAGATAACGCACATCCATAGGAATCAAAACAAGACCGCAGACGCCCTAGCTAAGACTGCTCGAGCTTTTCATTGATCTCTTGTTTTTGTTGGTTGTTCTATCTTGGCCTGGATTCCCAGGTCGCCTCTAGTTTGAATGATAGAATAATTATTTGATGTCATAAAAAAAAAATTGACAATGTAATAACATTTTATAAAATAATTCAATAGTTCAATTCTAAAATCAATACGAAAGGACACATTTAAACTTCATTCTCCAGATTTTCACTCCAAAATTTCTCCACCTTTAAACCATATAATGTAAACTAAGTTCTTATTTGTTCTTATAGTGAGAAGCATAATAAGTACAATGATTTGTTCTTTTATACAAATTTAGAATTTCATGAATATTATTGTTTTAATTATTAAAATTTTAACACAAGTAATATTTTTTTAAAAAAGTGAGAAATTTACTTAAATAAACTTGGACGTAAAGATTAATGTTTGTGAGAGTCTTGTCAGTTGCAAAGATGGAAAAAAAATGAAAACGAGTTAAGATGTTGCTTTATTAAATTTTTTACAAATTTTATTTTTATTTTTAAGAAAGAATAGTTAATTATTATATTAACAAAATTTTGGTTAACTATATTGTTGTCATTGACTTAACAACGGCTCTTTTCTCTCTCTACAAAAGCGATTAAAAGGCGATAAGGCTTTCCAGCCCTAGAACCTCTGTCGGTGGGCACCACGCTCTCCCGCGAGAACCACCTTTGGTGGGCTCCACGCTCTCCGGCGAGAACCCCCGTCGGTGGGCACCACGCTCTCCGGCGAGAACTCTCTTGTGGGAACTGAAATTCACACCGTCGATTTCCGTAAAATAAAGAAACTTAAGACCCAAATTTTCCATAGGACCCGGATCTCTGCGAGAGCCCACGAAAAGTAACCAAATAAATGCGGAAAATATCAAAAACCTGTTAAAACGAATTTATAAAGAAAGTAGATCTTATTTCGTATTCGCGTAAGAGCGTTGCGATCAATACAAGAGATAATAAAGGCTTTGGCTGCAGGGGCCATCAGAAAGGTACCTAGTTCTAGCAACATAAAACCCTAAACCTAGTTGAGTCGCAGCTCGATAACAAAAGACAAAAAATTTAAGAAAAAAAGTTTTGATTGATTTCGGACTGAACCTTATGAAAGGCTGCCTACGTACCCCTTTCGAGGATCAAGCCGAACGTATTTCAATTGATAAAGCTGGACAAGAGATTGAACAGCCTGGGTGAGTTCGTCTAGTAATTGAGTGCCAGTCATAGAAACCGAACTTGTTAAGCATAAAGCCTAAGTTTCTAAGTGCAGAGAATTATAAGTCTAGAAAAGTTGTAAAAGTTCTGAGATGAGAGCTCTGAAAATCGTCTCCTTGTTCTTGTCCTCGACCTTCTGCTTATATACTCCTTCTCTAGGCGGTTGGTATTTCCTTTTCCACCCCGATTCACGTTTATCAGAAATCGTCCATTTATCTCGATCTTTCCATTTTTCTTCGGAAAGCTTCTATTTTATCTTCAAACTTGACATTTTCCTACTCCTATGAATAATGAGTCGACCGTCATCATATCTTTGGGCTGAATCTTGTCTAAAGTCGTGAGTAGGCCTTTATCGCGTTTTAGAACTTTCCGAGCCGTTTTGCGATTTAGCCACTTTACGACTTTAGATGAGATTGTTTCCTGATACGATGCCATTTTATAAAACATCTCGAGTTAATAGTATAGTTTGGCAATATTCAGTGTTTTGTTTAACCGTTGCTATGTTATACGATTTACTCGAGGTTTTACGAGAAAACAAGTCTTTAGCGGTTTTTAATAAAATATCTCGAGTTAATCGTATAGTTTGGCAAATTTCGGTGTTTTGCTTAACCGTTGCCGTTTTATACGATTTACTCGAGGTTTTACGAGAAAACAAACCTTTTACGGTTTTTATCGTAAAACTCCAATGGTAAGACGGATCGAGACGAAACGAGAGATGTTCTGATCACGTTTCAGAGTATGGTCGAGTCGAGGAGCATGGATGGTTTGGTTTAGCTCGCCAACAGGAGAGCCGGTCAAGCACGGCTAGCTCGCCAGTTGGCGAGCTAAAATGGATGGTTCAGCTCGCCAATAGGCGAGCTGGTCAGGGAGGGTAAACTCGCCTGTTGGCGAGCTGGTCGGTTGTTCAGTTTCGATTGTTTCTCGTTTTCTCGACTCGAGATTCTCTCGGGGAGTATAAGGAGAAATAATTGTAGACGCTGATCTCGAGGTTGTCATTTTCGACCTTAATAACATCTGTACTACTTCGGTAAGTTTGGACGTTACGGATATTTTTTGCTAACTTGGCCAATTTGGATAATCGCGGATTGTTTTTTCGATTTTCTGATAATTTCCATGATGACGATTGTTAAGTTTACGGAATTCCTTTGTTCGAAGAATCCTTAGATTTCTTTTCGACACTTTTTGATATTTCTAAAATCTATTATTAACTTTGCAGAAAGTTTTGGTTGTTGATTCCGCAGTGACCGATTTTAACCCCAACATTTCATAATTTAGCTTGAAGGAAGCACGGTCCTGCGCCTTGTACTTGGTCTTTAGCTTGAAGACGCAGGACCGTGGTTCCTTCAAGGTAAAGGCCAAGTACAAGGAGCTGAAGAAGACAGTTAAGAGCCAAGCAAAGAAGGTGGCTAATGTTTTGGTTAAGGGAGGAGTAGCATAATGTAGTTCCAGTGATTTTGTGGTGACAAACACATCATCCCCTCAGCCTTGGCACAACAGTCCACCGTGCACTGCTAGCCAGCTAGAGCGTGCTTGGCACAACTATGTACCTCTTCCATCTGACTCAGGGAACAAATCCCCATCCTTCACCTCCTCTGATGACGACTCTGGTGACGAAGTGAGTAGCACACCAATGGACCACTAGAGTCCTGCACCTTTGGGCTTGGATTAGTGGTGTACCATGCCCAGTCTCTATAGTGCTCAAGATGACCGAGGAAAAACTGACCATCCCAAAGTTGGCATAGATATCGTGGCTTGGGAGAGGTAGCACTCCAGGCTGGAGGAAGGGTCGGATGGCCGGACAGATAAATCTCATATCCTCCTCAGTTACATTGCTAGCTTCCTTCCGTGGATAGAAAGCATGGACTAGCATCCTATGGAGGTAGCGCACAAATGGATGCCGGATGTGTGTGTGACCTGAAGGGAGGACATGAACTGACACAAGACATCCTTGTAGAAAGGGTAGGCCATAGTGTGGAGTTGTGGCATCTTCAAGTGTCCCACCATCGTCTCAATGTCTGAATCAAGCCCCAACTCTTTCAGCAAATCAAGGTCTGCAAACCTTGTTGGAGTCCATGCTACCCCATTCACCAAGTGATGATACAACTATTCTGGAGATGGAGTTTTCTCCCGGTCCCTATCAACAGCCACCTCCTTCCCTTTTGACAGCTTCGCCTTCTTTTGAGGAACTTGTTCTTCCTCACTTTCATTGTCACCTTCCTCAGTGGTGGGGACTGCCACACTTTTCCCAGCCCTCTTCTCTTGCTTTTTTGCCTTTTTAGCAGGTAGAACTTGTTGTCTTAAATTTATCTCTGCCTCTGATCCAGTTGGCTCGGAGTCAAGAGATTTTTCCCTTAATGCAATTTCTCTTCTATCAGCTTCTTGCTTCTCAGCTTCCCTCCGTGCCTTTGTCTTCTTCCCCATTGGTACCTGGAAATTCAAAGCTTGGAAGAGGATGAGTAGATGGAAGTGAGAATGAGTAAGATTTTGCAAAATGAGATTACAAAAGTACACTCAACAAATGAACTAGCAATTGAAGCTCAAGTCTACTTGTAATCATCTTAACAAGCTTAGTTTTACCACAAACACACTCAATTAAGGTTAATTTCGAAAATCCCCAAATCCATGAACCCTAATTTGTCCAAGTTCAAATTAAAGTCAATTCTACCATTGAATCATCAACCCAACTTTAGAGATAAGCTTTCCCTAGTCTATTTCATAGTAATCAAGCAAGAACATGACCAAAAATTGATTTTGAATTTCTATGGTTCATGGACCTACGAAATTGAATTGTAAAACTCAATACCTTGCTTTGGATGAAAGGAAAAGGTGAATGGATGTAGTGAAACAGACTATAGGGGCGAAAGCTTGGATTTAGGAACAAAAAATAGGTGATTTGGTTGAGAATTGAGGGAGTTATGGTGTTTTTGGTGTGGGAGAGCTTGAGAGTTAATGAGTGTTTTTTAGGGAAGAATGAGAGTAGGAGAGAAGAGGTCGTGGGTCTAGGGTATTCTGTGGGTCGGTTAGGGGGGTTGGGTTCGGTTCAATTGAATCGAACGGGGTTTAGAAGCGAAATCACTTACCTGGACCGGCTCTGGAGCGACGTCGGGATGTCGTTGCTGGACCTTGCTCCGAGATGGAGCACCTTGCGTACTCGCTCCGGGATGTTGCTCTGAGCCTCTTTTTTTGTCTCCGAAACGACGAAAAAGCGAGCGAAATTGGGGAGTCGCTGTGAACACGTCGCTCCAGGGCTGGAGCGACTTAGCCTTGTCGCTCTGGGACCTCGCTCTGGGGTGGAGCGACCTTGCCTGGTTGCTGCGGAGGTCGCTGCGGAGGTCGCTGAGAGAGGTCATTCTAGGGGCTGCAGCGACCTTGCTGTTTGCTCTGGAAGGTCGCTTAGTGGAGATATTCGAGCCCAAATTTGATGAAAATGCGAGCGATCACTCCCCCTCGCTCCCATGACCTCGAACTAGGTCACAACAACCTGCATGTGTCGCTCTGGAGACCTGATTTCCAGCTCAAAATCTGAACGACCAAATGACCTGCATTGCCTCAAACAAAAGTTTTTAAAACAAAATAAAGAAGAAAACTAAAATCTCAAAGCACTATATACAATGATAGACATGGGACTTCCTCCCAAGTGAGCTTCTTTTAAGTCTCTAGCTTGACTTTGCAGCCTCGAAGATTAGGCTGGGGTAGGGTCAGAGAGTGGGACTGAAGTCCCACCCTCCTCTGGTGTGGTAGCCATGTAGAGCTTAACTCTTTTCCCGTTGACAGCGAAGTCTCTTCCATCAGCACTTCACAAAACTATGGTTCCATATGGTCTAACCTCCTGTGGGAACCGAAATTCACCCTTGTCGATTTTCGTAAAATAAGGAAACTTAGGAAAATCCTAATTTTCCAGAGGAACCGGATCTCTGCGAAAGCCAACGACAAGTAACCAAATAAATGCGGAAAAATATGAAAAGCGCAATAAAACGAATTTATAAAGAAAGTCGATCTTATTTCCGATTCGCGTAAGAGTGTTGCGATCATTACAGAGAATTACAAAGGCTTTGGCCGCAGAGGCCATCAGCGAGTTACCAAACATAAAACCCTAAATCTAGTCGAGTCGCAGCTCGATAACGAAAGACGAAAAAAGATACGAAAAAAAGATTTGATTGATTTCGGACTCAACCTTATGAAAGGCTTCCTACGTACCCCTTTCGAGGATCAAATCGAACGTAATTCAGTTGATAGAGCTGGACCATAGATCGAACTGCCTGGGCGAGTTCGTCTAGTAATTGAGAGCCAGTCATAGAAACCGAACTTGTCGAGAAAAAAGCCTAAGTTTCTAAGTGCGGAAAATTCTAAGTCTAGAAAAGTTGTAAAAGTCTCAGATAAGAGCTCTGGAAAACGTCCCCTGCTTCTGCCCTATGCCTCTTGCTTATATACTTCTTTCCTTGGCGGTTTAGTCCTCCTATTTTGCCCAAATTTGAGTTTAGCGAGAATCTTCCTTTTATATTTATCTTTCCTTTTTTCCTGCGGAAATCTTCTATTTATCTTCAAACTTGACATTTATCTTCAAACTTGACATTTATCTTTCTTCTGCGGGTAAATCGTCAAAACGTTATCGTATCTTCGGGCTAGATTTCGTTAAGATAGCGAGATGGGCTTTTTATCGCGTTTTAGGATCTTCCGAGCCGTTTTGCGTTAAATCCGTTTTGTGACTTTATACGAGATTGTTTCCTGATCCGATGCCGTTTTTAGTAAATTCCCCGAGTTAATCGTAAAGTTTAGCTATGTTCGTTTTTCGGTTAATCGTTGCCGTTTTTACGATTCACTCGACGTTTTTTTTATTAAAAACGCGTTTTTACGATTATTATGAAAAATCTCGAATAAATCGTATAGTTTAGGCAATTTTCGGTATTTCGCTTGACCATTGCCGTTTTATACGATTTCCTCGAGTTCTTTTCGAGAAAACAAAGTTTTACGGTTTTTATCGTAAAACTCGAACGGTAAGATGGATTGAGACGAAACGGGAGACATTTCGACCGTGGCTCGGGACATGATCGTGTCGAAGGACGTAAGCCTTGAATCGGGACGTAGGAGATCAAGGCTCGGGATGATCGGCTCGACGTACAACGAGCCAAACTGGACCGGTTCAGCTCGCCGTACGACGAGCTACCCGAGAAGCTTCTAGCTCGCCGTACGGTTTTTCGTTTTTTTTTGCGGTTTTGTGATTAACTTGGGCGATCGTGTAATCGGCGTTTGTTTCATTCTTCCGAGATAACGATTTCCAAGTTTTTCGCGGATTTCCTTTGTTTGGAAAATTCTTTTAACTTTATAAAACGATTTCTCGAGTTAAAACGTCTTCTCGAGTTTTATAAAACGACTTCTCGAGTTTTATAAAACGATGTCTCGAGTTTTATAAAACGACTTCTCGAGTTTTATAAAATGATTTCTCGAGTTTTATAAAACGAGTTCTCGAGTTTTATAAAACGATTTCTCGAGTTTTATAAAACGACTTCTCGAGTTTTATAAAATGACTTCTCGAGTTTTATAAAACGTATTTTTATTTTTACTTTTGTGGAGACTTTTAGCCATTGATTCCGTCGTGACCGATTTCGACACCAACAGTTAGCCCCCCAGCTTGCTAGAATCTTGAGCTTCTAGCGTAAGGTTCTTGCGAGTGGTTAGCTAGTTTTAGTTAAGTTAGGCGGAATTGATGGTTGGAAAGGTCCGTTGAGAGTGATCTTTCCATTCTCCAGGAAGCAAAAAGCGATTTAAGATTAGAGCTGCGCCTTATGAAGGCTGCCCTATTGAAGGGATCAAGCCTTTCGTAGTTCGTTTGGGGTTAAGGTTTGTATGACCTGTTTCGCAGTGAGACCTTTACAGTCTAGTTATGTGTCGTGTAGAAATTATCGAGCATATTGATGTCGATGGCATCAGTTTGCGTTTTTTTAGAGCGTGTTTTTATTCGTATGAATGTAGTGGGAAGAATATGAGTTGATATTGAGGGAGGTCCGTGAGTTGTCGTCTCGCATTCCTTTTCCTTTGTGGATCGCCTTGTTCGTTTGCTCGTTTTAGGATGTTTAGTAAATCGAGTGAGCGTTTAGATATAGACGAAGAGACATGCCTTTAGAATCTCGATTCATGCCTTGAGACGTTAGAGACCAGTGTGCTGGGTTTAGGGCAAGACCTAGGTTTACTTTCGGATTGAGGCTATGCAATGACTAGTCGGCTTTCGTTTTTCCTTATGCGATTTTAACGTGATTCCATACTAATTTAGAATCCACGATAGGTTCTCGGCTTGTACGATTCGTCTGGTTGGAACCGAGCATCTCACCGGGAACAATTTCTAAGTTTCCCGGAAGTGCTGACCAAAAGTTTGGATTTATTTTATAGCGCTATTACCCTTGTGTCGGGTGTTCGAGAACTATCTCTGCGAGATAACTTAAGTTTGTTTAGGACTATTGCGAGTTTGTTGTGATCAGCAACAAACTTTTTAGGCGATAGATGTTTATGTTGTTTAGGCCTTCGCGAAGGATATGTATGTTAAGAATTTTTGCGTATTTTATAGTCGCGGACGGACTGTTAGGTCTTCCAAGAAAATGACTTTATCGAGGAATGTATTTTTGTCGAAAAACTGTTTAGGACTGTTGCGAGTTTGTTGTGATTAGCAACAAACTTTTTAGGCGATAGATGTTTACGTTGTTTGGGACTTCGTGAAGGATATGTATGTTAAGAAGTTTGGCGTATTTTATAGTCGCGGACGGTGTTGGGGTCAAAATCGGTACGACGGAATCAATAGCCAAAACTCCCTGCAAAAATACAAAAGGAATAGTTTTATAAAACCCAAGAAGTCGTTTTGTAAAACTATAAGACGTTTTATAAAACTCGAAGATCCTTTTATAAAACTCGAGAAGCCGTTTTATAAAACTCAAAGATCATTTTATAAAATTCGAGAAGCCGTTTTATAAAACTCGAGAAGCCGTTTTATAAATCTCGAGAAGCCGTTTTATAAAACTCGAGAAGCCGTTTTGTAAAACTCAAAGATCGTTTTGTAAAACTCGAAGATCGTTTTATAAAACTCGAGAAGCCGTTTTATAAAACTCGAAGATCGTTTTATAAAACTCGAAAATCGTTTTATAAAACTCGAGAAGCCGTTTTATAAAACTCGAAGATCGTTTTATAAAACTCAAAGATCGTTTTATAAAACTTGAAAAGCCGTTTTATAAAACTCAAAGATCGTTTTATAAAACTAGAAGATCGTTTTATAAAACTCGAGAAGCCGTTTTATAAAACTCGAGAAGCCGTTTTATAAAACTCGAGAAGCAGTTTTATAAAAGTCGAAGATCGTTTTATAAAACTCGAAGATCGTTTTCTAAAACTGGAGAAGCCGTTTTATAAAACTCGAAGATCGTTTTATAAAACTTGAAAAGCCGTTTTATAAAACTCGAGAAATCGTTTTACAAAACCGCGAAAGACCGAAACAGCCACGAAGCGCGAACTAGTCGCAACTAGTTCGCCTGCTGGTGAACTAAGCCAAGCTGGCTAGTTCGCCAGCAGGCGAACTAGAGGCTAACCAACTAGTTCGCCAGCAAGCGAACTAGACGGTCCCGGACTAGTTCGCCAGCAGGCGAACTAGAAGCTTCCAACAAGTTCGCCTGCTGGTGAACTAAGAACCCCTCGGCTGGTTCGCCTGCTGGCGAACTAAGCCAGCCCGGCTTAGTTCGCCAGCAGGCGAACTAGAGACCTCCCGGATCTCCCGCAGCCCCGATTCGAGCCTTACGTTCTTCGACACGGTCATATCCTGAACCACGGTCGAAATTTCTCTCATTTCGTCTCGATCCGACTTATTGTTCGAATTCTACGATAAAAACCGTAAAACTCCGTTTTCCCGAAAAGAACTCAAAGAAATCGTATAAAACGGTAACGGTTAAGCAAGACACCGAACATCGCCTAAACTATACGATTTATCCGTGATTTTTCGTTAAGATTATAAAAACGCGTTTTTAATAAAAACGTCGAGAAGATCGTAAAAAACGGCATTGGATCGGGAAACGGTCTCGTTAAAGTCGTAAAACGGTTTTTATCGTAAAACGGCCCGAAAGGTCCTAAAACACGATAAATCCCATCTCGCGACATCAACAAAGTCAAACCCAAAGATACGATAACGTTTTGACGGTTTACTCGCAGACAGAAGACAAAAGGCAAGTTTGAAGATAAATAGAAGATTTCCGCGGAAGAAAAGGAAGGATCGACAGAAATGGAAAGTTCCCGATATATTCGGTTTCGAGCGAAATAGAAAGACTAAAACCGCCTAAGGAGGAGTATATAAGGAGGAGGCATAGGGCAGAAGCTGGGACACGATTTTCAGAGCTCTCACCGCCAAAATTAGCATTTAGAAATATTTCCGTTTTCTGTTAGCGAGCTGCGTCTCAATTAGGGTTTTTCGTCCATAAGCTTTTCGGCTACTCTTTTTCTACCAGTTCTACGCAGATTCGGAATAAGAACCTCTTTGCTCTTAATTTCGTTTATTCACTTTAAAATTCTAAGTTTATCGTTTTCTTAATCTTCGTTGTGCGGTTCTGCAGATAGCCGGTTCCTATGGAAACTTAGGGATTTCCCAAAGTTTCCTTTTTTACGATTTATTGATAGTAGGTGGATTTCGGTTCCCACAGTTTGGCGCTAGAAGGAGGGGGGGTCGGATCTATCTTACACCGAAGCTGCAACATGTCCAACGAAGAAACGAGGACAGGTGACAACCAAACTCGCAACGAACGCGATAACAATGAAACAACACCACCACAAGATGCGTCGGCGGCCAACACCACAAACCCTAACGCCGAGACCATCGAAAAGAGGCTTTCCGAGTTTAACAAAAAATCGGAAGAGCAGGAAAAACGCATTGGCTCGCTCGTGAAACGGGTTGAAACCCTAACCGCGAAAACCCGAGCAATTCGGCCTCCCGGAACTACTAAGATCCGCGGAAGGAGGCTCGATTTCGGCGCTCCTATGGATCGTCCCAAAACCGAGCAGGTTAACTTACTGGAAAAAGATTCCGGAAAAGATAACCCCGATGTGACGCTAAACGAATCGGAGAAACCTCCTACTCGCGAACAGGAGACCGAGGAGGACGGCAACGAAAGGGTTAACCCGGAGACAAGTGACCAGGCCGATTCGTCGGACGAAGACGCTGACGTCCATCCTAGGAGAAGATTAACTTGAAGTCCTCTGCCGGAGTCTTCTCCCGAACGTTCTTTTACTGGAGACGAGGGGGAACTCGATTTTGCGCGATACGCAAAAACCGCCGAGGAGCGATCTCCGGTCACTCACAGCAAACGCCGACAAGGTCGGAAAACTGCTGGCGATCTGACCGAGATTCGCGATCTCCGCGAATACATCACCAAAACGGCCGTAGCGGTAAAAGCAGTGAAATCTCAGATTCACCGCGCTACCAGCGCCGCACCCAAAATTGATCGGCTACTGTACGAGTCTCGGAAAACGCCCTTCACGGCTCGCATCACCGAGATCAAACTGCCTGATCCCAGAAAACTTAAGGTGCCGACTTACGACGGGACGTCCGATCCCAAAGCACACCTACAAGCATTCCAGATCACCATGGGACGAGCCAAGCTCAAGGAACACGAAAAGGATGCAGGCTACTGCCGCCTCTTCGTCGAAAACCTAGAAGGAGCAGCGCTCGAATGGTTCGCCAAACTTAGGCAAAATTCGATCGGAAGTTTCCGTCGACTGGCTTCGGAGTTCCTGAAGCAATACTCGATGTTCATTAACCCGGAAACCTCCAACGCCGACCTCTGGAGCTTGGTGCAGAAGGAGGACGAATCTCTCCGCGATTTCATGAGTAGGTTCAAACTCGTCATGGCTAGGGTTAGCGGGATTAGCGACAAAGCCGCCATTGACGCGTTAAGGAAATCGCTCTGGTATAAATCGAAATTTTGCAAGTGGATAACTCTCGAGAAACCGCGGACGATCCAGGATGCACTCCATAAGGCCACTGACTTCATAACCATCGAAGAGGAGACCAAAATCCTGTCCGAGAAGCATAAGCCGACGAAAACATCCGCGAAGGATAACGCGTCCGAGCAGAAGCAGAAAAAGAGGAACTCTCGTAACGACAAATTTGTCCATCACGAGGGACAGGATCTCCAAGGGGCGCATAACTACGCCATCAACTCCGGATCGGAGCAAGGGCGAACCACGGGTAACACATGGACGAGAAATTCGAATTACGATGAGAATTCTTTCTGCGATCTCCACCAAACCCGAGGACATTCGACCGTGAACTGCAAAGTTCTCAGCGCCAGACTTGCCGCAAAATTGGTCGCGGGCAAACTGTCCGAGATATCCAGTGTCAAGGATCTCATCCACGATTCGGATCGCCTTCCGAAGAACGACAGGAACGCGCGAGCAGAAACTTCGCCTCAGGGAAACCAATCAGGCGAAAAACGCGGACGAAGACAAGACGAGAAGAGTAACGACGCTAACCGCCGAAAAATCAACATGATTATCGGAGAATCGCAATACTACAACGACACCGTCTCGTCTATCAAATCCTACCAACGCAAAGCCGAAACCGGCTCGAGTTGGAAGGTGCCGACAGATGACTCTCAGAAAGGAGTGATCTCATTCGACGACGCTGAAACCGGCGGAATCGACCAACCTCACGCTGATCCTCTTGTCATCGACTTAGTGATAAGCGATTTAGAAGTCGCTCGGATCTTGGTCGATACCGGAAGTACTGTCAACGTAATCTTCCGGAACACGCTAGCACGCATGGGAATCGACCTCTCGGAAGTCGAGCCGATTCCAAAACCGTTGGCTAGTTTCTCCGGCGTGACGTCAATGACCCTGGGGTTAATCCGATTACCGGTTGCCGCCAAAGAAGTGACGAAAAGCGTTAACTTCGCGGTAGTCGATTTCCCGGCCATCTACAACGTGATCATGGGAACGCCTTGGATAAATTCCATGAAGGCGGTTCTGTCAACATATCACTTAGGCATCAAATTCCCGACACCTACGGGAGTCGCAACAATTTGGGGATGCCAAAGACAATCGCGATCCTGCTTCCTGGCAGAACATAAGCCGAGGCAATTGGCGGTAGCAATCGTGAAACTAAAACGGGCAAAGGTCACGCCAACGCCCGCAGAGAACGACCCAAAGCAAGCAACGGTCGAGAAACCAGAAGCTCCCGCACCCATCGCTTCCACCCGGCCGGAGGAGACAACCCCGGACAAAGACATCGATCCCGCAACTGAAGCGATCGATAAGTCTGCGACAGCCGAGTAAGCACACTCGCGCAAACAATCAGAACTACGAGATGGCTTGATTTCCGAAAGGATTACATAGGCAGCTCGCCTAAGGCGAGTTCAGCTATCCCACTTCCAAAACGGGGGGGGGGGGGGAGTGGGTGAGCATACGAGTATTCGTATACCCCCAAATTTTTTTTTTTAAAAAAATTTTCGCTTTGTAATCAAATTTTTTTCGAAATATTTAATAAAGACAAAGTTAGAATATCTCCGCTACTACCGAAAACGGAAAAAATCCGGAAAATCGCTTCCGCAGTAACAACTATCAAATCGTTTTTATAAAACTTGCATATCAAAATATTTTCGGAAAGATTTGGCGAAACTCTCAAGAAAAGTATTTCCCCAAGTCCGTCTGTGACTATAAAAACACGAACGCTCGGCGATTGGCCCCGTCGAGCACGCTAGCCGTCCTAAACAAACGCATCGACCTATTGGTCCGCATAAAATAGCGCGCTATAAAAGAAATCCAAATTTTTGGTCAGCACTTCTGGGCAACTTAGAAATTGTTCCCGGTGAGATGCTCGAGTCCAACCATACGAATCGCATAAGCCGAGAACCTATCGCGGGTTGTAAATCGGTATGGAGTCAGGTTAAAATCGTAACAGGCAAAACGAAAGCCGACTAGTCATCGCATTGCCCCAATCCGAAAGTAAACCTAGGTCTTGCCCTAAACCCAACACACTGGTCGCTAACGTCTCAAGGCATGAATCGAGATCCTAAAGGCATGTCTCTTCGCCCACATCTAAACACTCGCGAAAATCGAAACATCCCAAGTTAAACGAATCGGACGATTTACACCAAAGAGTTAGATACGAGATGACAAATCGTATTCTTCCCTCTACATCTAAAAAAAAACACGAATTTCGTACTTAGAAAATATTTTCTTATTAGAAAATCTTCGAATACACACCGCCCAGCGGTAGGGATTCAAAGCCACCAACGGCCAGTCCCGGAAAAACAACAACGAAATCGAAAAACTAATAACATCACACATTGAAGTCATCGAACGCAGACTGATCGACTTCACCATCCGTATCCGATATCCCAAGTCCAACTTCGACTGAATCCGGCGACACCACAATGGGACTCCACTGATCCCACATACGCTTCCCGGGATTGACGAACTCGTTCTTCTTCTTCTCTCTCTTAGCCAGACGCGATGTCTGCTTCGCAACCTCAACCTCGTATGAGTAGTCCGACTTTTGGGTAAGATGCAAACCCCGGCTACGCCCCGGCACTCGCGGAAATCGCCATTCGCCCTTTGCACATCTTCAAATTCTGCATAAAGAGGTACGAACCGCTCATGGCGAGCCATGAACTCCGCAGAAACCTCTCTCTTTCCCGCTCTACGAGCACGGCGAACCATCACATTGGAAAGTTCTAAGCTTCGACGAGATTCCGCTTTGTACTCCTCTCTCACATGAGTAGCTTCCCTTATGGCTAAATCCTGGGCGCAAGAGAAACTGGCATCGATCTCCTCTCTGATACGAACAGCCTCTGCCTCCGCCGCTGCAGCCCTAGATTCGACTCTGCGAAGTTCCGCGCTGTTCGCGCTCACCGCTTCGCTCATAATGCGAAGACCCTGTAAGACGGAAAAATCATCCTTTAAAAAAAAAAAAAACAACATAGTGACAAAAGGATAGACAAACCTTGTTGAAAATCCTCGACGCCTTCGCAAACGGTGTGTCGGCCGGTCCTCGGGGTGGCGTCTCAGTAGGGTCAAATTCGGAGGTCGAAAAGTCAATCAGATCTCGATATTGATATCACCGTCGAACGCTCGACCACGACCAATCGAAACTTCTCTGTCCTGCGGAGAACTGGATCTCTCCCTCTCCTCCGCATCATCACCCGCCTCGAACTCAGTATGACTGTCGCGAGAAAAACCAGATAAATAATAGGCAACGGCGCGACGAACTCTTTCCGGAGAAAAGTATCCCCAATAAAGCGGGCGGCCACGAAGAAGATTCATGACCTCGGGGAAATCCTCGAGCATCGGCCTGTGGAGGTTAGGCACTGCAAAACAAGCGAAAAGATTTAAAACCTATACATATACGTATATGGAGATCACGTCAATAGAATACCAGTGGTCGCCCACATGGTCCTGAACAAAGGAATACAGCCCTCTTTCACGGACGCGCTTTCGATTTTGCCATAGAAGAATCGCTCGATCCAACCATGCTCATTCGAGGCAAGCCCACCGACAACCGTCATGTCCCGCCGAGGAGCTTAATAAAAGCGGTCATTTCTTCCCTTGAATGTCAACATAGCCGAAAGATAGTCTGCATTAAGGGACATCCCGCGCTCATAGCCTAACACCAAAATCCCGACAAGGTGTTGTAACCCACCAGGACGTAGTTGGCCGAACGGTACACCAAACCTATCCAAGAACTCGACAATGTCGACGAATAGGGAACCATAGCTGACAGTTCAACAGAAAGGCTTCATAGCATGAAAAATAACCCGGGGGCGGATTCTCGACATCCTGGCCTGGGACGGGAAGGCAAAACTGAACTGACTCAGGAATTTCACGGGGATTCCTCATATCTCTGAGGGAACTGGCAGTGCTCGCACTAGGACCAGCTGCCCTCCTCCGAGGTTTATCCTTCTTCGGAACCCAAAAACTCGAAGGCGGCACCTTCGCGGCCTTCAAGGCTAAACAATATTCCGAAAACTTCTCCTCGGTCGAGAAAGAACGTTGAAAGATCGGGCTGGGAAGAGGACAATCGCCCGAGGTATCAAGGTCGCTCGGATCGAAGATAGATGCATGAGCATGATCTGAAACTCTCGACTCAGAAGACATATCGGACGGTCGAGAGAGAAGGGATCCAAAGGAAGAAGTAGAGAGAGAACTTCTTGAGACTTAGGCAAGTTATGGAAAATGAGTGAATAACTTGAGAAACTCACTCCATATACTTATAGGGAAGAATTTTACTATTCACCCTTGGACTTTTGGCCATTAAAGTTCCGCCTAATTCTACCAAACTCGCCAAACAAGCTCAATCCGCTCGCAAGAACCCTACGATTCTTACGAGCTGGGGGGCTAACTGTTGGGGTCAAAATCGGTACGACGGAATCAATAGCCAAAACTCCCCGCAAAAATACAAAAGGAATAGTTTTATAAAACCCAAGAAGTCGTTTTGTAAAACTATAAGACGTTTTATAAAACTCGAAGATCGTTTTATAAAACTCGAAGATCGTTTTATAAAACTCGAGAAGTCGTTTTATAAAACTCGAGAAGCCGTTTTATAAAACTCGAGAAGCCGTTTTATAAAACTCAAAGATCGTTTTGTAAAACTCGAAGATCGTTTTATAAAACTCGAGAAGCCGTTTTATAAAACTCGAAGATCGTTTTATAAAACTCGAAGATCATTTTATAAAACTCGAGAAGCCGTTTTATAAAACTCGAAGATCGTTTTATAAAACTTGAAAAGCCGTTTTATAAAACTCAAAGATAGTTTTATAAAACTCGAAGATCGTTTTATAAAACTTGAGAAGCCGTTTTATAAAACTCGAGAAGCCGTTTTATAAAACTCGAGAAGCCGTTTTATAAAACTCGAAGATCGTTTTATAAAACTCGAAGATCGTTTTATAAAACTCGAGAAGCCGTTTTATAAAACTCGATGATCGTTTTATAAAACTCGAAAAGCCGTTTTATAAAACTCGAGAAATCGTTTTACAAAACCGCGAAAGACCGAAACCGCCACGAAGCGCGAACTAGTCGCAACTAGTTCACCAGCAGGCGAACTAGAAGCTTCCAACTAGTTCGCCTGCTGGCGAACTAAGAACCCCTCGGCTAGTTCGCCTGCTGGCGAACTAAGCCAGCCCGGCTTAGTTCGCCAGCAGGCGAACTAGAGACCTCCTGGATCTCCCGCATCCCCGATTCGAGCCTTACGTCCTTCGACACGGTCATATCCTGAACCACGGTCGAAATGTCTCTCGTTTCGTCTCGATCTGACTTATTGTTCGAATTCTACGATAAAAACCGTAAAACTCCGTTTTCCCGAAAAAGCTCAAAGAAATCGTATAAAACGGTAACGGTTAAGCAAGACACCGAAGATCGCCTAAACTATACGATTTATCCGAGATTTTTCGTTAAGATTATAAAAAACGCGTTTTTAATAAAAAACGTCGAGAAGATCGTAAAAAACGGCATCGGATCGGGAAACGGTCTCGTTAAAGTCGTAAAATGGTTTTTATCGTAAAACGTCCCGAAAGGTCCTACAACACGATAAAATCCCATCTCGCGACATCAACGAAATCAAACCCAAAGATACGATAACGTTTTGACGGTTTACTCCCAGACAGAAGACAAAAGGCAAGTTTGAAGATAAATAGAAGATTTCCACAGAAGAAAAGGAAGGATCGACAGAAATGGAAAGTTCCCGATATATTCGGTTTCGAGCGAAATGGAAAGACTAAAACCGCCTAAGGAGGAGTATATAAGGAGGAGGCATAGGGCAGAAGCTGGGACACAATTTTCAGAGCTCTCACCGCCAAAATTAGCATTTAGGAATATTTCCGTTTTCTGTTAGCGAGCTGCGTCTCAATTAGGGTTTTTCGTCCTTAAGCTTTTCGGCTACTCTTTTTGTACCAGTTCTACGTAGATTCGGAATAAGAACCTCTTTGCTCTTAATTTCGTTTATTCACTTTAAAATTCTAAGTTTATTGTTTTCTTAATCTTCGTTGTGCGGTTCTGCAGATAGCCGGTTCCTTTGGAAAC
Source organism: Eruca vesicaria subsp. sativa (assembly GCA_932364175.1). NCBI lineage: Eukaryota > Viridiplantae > Streptophyta > Magnoliopsida > Brassicales > Brassicaceae > Eruca > Eruca vesicaria. The sequence continues at coordinate 151,193 of CAKOAT010534043.1, forward strand.
TTAGGGTTTACCCGAAGTTTCCTTTTTTACGATTTATTGATAGTAGGTGGATTTCGGTTCCCACAGACGGACTGTTAGGTCTTCCAAGAAAATGACTTTATCGAGGAAGGTATTTTTGTCGAAAAACTAATCTCCGGGCGTCTGCGATGTCTCGCAGTGCCGAAAGTTGGTTTTTATTTTATATGCCGGGTTTCATGTTTGAAACGTTTGCGGGCTCGAAGATGTTGCGCGGTGTCGCAAGGGTTTTGTCTTAACCCTGCTTTGCGGAAACACTTTGAATTGCTTGCGAGCATTCGCCGCCAAAACTTATGTTCCTGTTTGGATGTTAAATAGTTTGATTCGTGCTAGGGCAGTTAGGAATGAGGGGTCGCGTAAGTTTGCTCTTGAAACGAAGCGTCTTTAATTATAGTACTTTTTTGAAGTGTTGACTTTCCGAGACTCGCACGGCTTCGGGAGCTTTGTCGGATTTTGTAGGAAACTTGCTTCGGAAATAGAATGAATCGTGAGGGTAAAGAACTTAGCCGATTCTTCGAAAAGTTTGCATTACCCGTTGAACGTATTGGCTTAGCATGAAGGTTGTACTCATCCGCATAGCCAAGGATGTAGTTGGTAAAGGATTAGTCCATGACACTTTCGTGTTATGAAGTCGAGTCAGTTTGTAGACTTGGACCCGGTCATTGAAGCAAAGTGTGTTCGGACAAGGGCCAAATAGCATTTGTCGAGATTGATATGCCAAGTATGCTCGTGGTTATAGAAAACATTTTTCTGTTTTAGGTTCAACTTATACGATGAAAGTTTCGAGCCCATACGAAGTCAGTTGCGGGACGGTTTCATTCTTGGATGCAATCGGGAGGAATGAAAGCGGATGCTCGTGAACCGAAGGGCTACAGAACGAGATCTTTCTGATCGTGGCGCGAGGAAGAAAAGTTTAGATTGGTCGCTTAGTGCCGGATCATATAGCTTGGTTTTCGTTATAAGGAAAGTACTTTTCGCAAAACCTGTTACGTTTACTTTCGAAAGTTACTTCGTTATGACATGATCCTAACTATACGAAGGATTTCTCGCGTAAGTAACGGGCGATGAATTTAGTAAATCGGCACCACGCATTGGGTTAGCAATGTTTCCGCAGATTTTTTCGAGAAACCTTTCCGCTTAGTTTTTGATTCTTCGGTGATAGTTTTTCGGAGTCACTCGCGGAGTTTTACCAAAAGTTATTTCACCGAGATCTAGTCGCAAAATGTTTTAGCGGGTTTCTTGGGTGGAATGAATCACATGACCAGAAATAGGATCAGTCAGCGAGAAGGGAGGACGTGTTCCCTATTGCTGCTTTGTGTTCTCGATTTTTCTTTTTGCCGCAAATGTTCTTGATATTATTCCGTGACTCACTTGGTTCGACGGAGAATGAGATCAATGGTTTGACTCCTAAAGATTTCTCGTATAATTTTTTGATTCTTATACGAAACTTGTTTTATCAAGTTCGAGTAGATCTTTATGACTTCGACAAATCATCGAGTTTCACTCTGAAGTTTCGCAGAGATTTTCTAACCGCATGATTGCGACGAGAGATGCTGTATAGTCCTCGAGATTATTTCTCAGACGGTTTTGATCAGTCTTTAATGTTTAGACGGTTTTTAGATTGTCGTTTGCTTTTGGGATGATTTTGACGAGGCGTCGCATTGTCCGAATATTTTTCCGCTTATTTTTTCGAGAGTTTGTTGTATAGAAAGCGTTTTCTTGATGCGAGGAAAAATGTTCGGCGAAAGAAGAAAGACGAGTTTCCTTTGAAGGATTGGGATGATCGACAATCCGGGTCGATTAAAGACCATGGTGGATTGGTGATGACTTGGAGTATGTCTTATTTACGAAAATTTCTAGGAGCGAGTCGGTTTTAAGACGATGTCAGCGTCTCTAGCTCCTTCTTTCTTTTAGGAAATGAGTACGCTCGAATGCGTGGTGATTGTTTCTCGGTTGTACGAGAGATTGGATCGGTTTGCGAGTTATGCCTGAACGGTTAGAGAGCAATAGATCGAGATAGACAAAAATTGCTTACGACTTAGCATGCTAGACTATCCTTCTAAATTCTAAGTTCCCTAGGTTTTACGGCAGTTTACAAGTCGTTTTCATTCCTTTCCTACGAGAAATTAGAAGTCTAATAAAAATTTTAAATCGGTCATACCTTAATTTCATTGACGATTTGGGATTGTCTATTCTTCGTTCTTTGTCTTTTGACTTATCGGTCTTCGACGAATTACCAAAAGAGTATCGGAGCGGGGAGAAGTCTTAACCATTGGAGTTCATGTTCTTGTTTCTTCGTACTGCTGGTTTTACTTAACCGACTAGGTGCGCTTTGTATATCGAAAAATCAATCAGGTGTTTATGATTGGATGTTTTTGACTTGGCATGGCAGAGTTTCGTAAAACCGGATTGCATTTTGAGAGTTCAGATCTCTCATATAGTTGAGGCAACTTTGGTGTTAAGTCGACCGTTGCCGTTTTAGACGACTGATTCGAACTTATACGAAGAAACAAGTCTTTGCGGTTTTTGTTGTAAAATCTCGATGGTAATTCCGATTGAGACGAAACGAGAATCAGCGAGATCAAGGCTCGAGAGAAAAACTCAAGGATTGGTTAAGCTCAACGTAGGGTGAGCCGGGTGAACTATTTCATCTCGCCGTGTGGCGAGATGGATGGTAAGAACCCTTGGGGAAAAGTCAGCGCCTCTTGGGCGAAGTGAGAGGCTGGTTAGCTTGCCGTACGTCGAGCTAGTCCTGAACGGTTTAGTTCGCCATACGGCGAGCTAGTTCAGCTTGGCCAGGTCGCCGTATGGTGAGCTAGGCGAGAAGAACCTTGGGGCAAAGTGAGCGCCTCTTGGGCGAGGTGAACGGCTGGTTAACTCGCCGTACGGCGAGCTAGTTCAGCTCGGCCAGGTCGCCATATGGCGAACTAGGCGAGAAGAACCCTTGGGGTAAAGTCAGCGCCTCTTTGGTGAGGTGAAAGGGTCCTATCAGCTAGCCATACTGCGAGCTGAGCTGCTTGGTTTAGCTCGCCGTACGGTGAGCTGAGATACTCGGTTCAGCTCGCCGTACAGCAAGCTGAGACGCTTGGTCCAGCTCGCCTTACGGTGAGCTGAGATGCTCGGTTCAGCTCTCCGAACGGTGAGCTGAGATGCTCGGTTCAGCGCCGTACGGCGAGCTGAACGGCGAGTTGAGACGCTTGTTTCAGCTTACCGTACGGCGAGCTGAGATGCTTGGTGCGGGTGATCTCGATTCGTCGAGTTGACTTGTTTTCATCGTAGAATCTCAACGGAAATTCCGATTGAGACGAAACAAATAGCTGTATGATCGAGATTGGAATAGGATCAGGCTCTTGATCCTGAGAATCGTGTCCAACTCGCCATTGGGCGAGCTGGTCAAACCTTCACAAGTTGAGATCTCTCCAATTTGGTTACGGGGTTTGATTAATTTTATCGTTGCTCTTTTGTTTAGACGGAGAAATCGCGAGCTCGTTTCGTGCTCCTTCCGTGGCGAAGAGTCTTGATTAAGTTTTCGATTTTATTAATTACTACAGCGTTTGCGTGAGCGTTGGCTATAGGAGCAGTCGCTGCTAGAGTTGTTTTACCAGCGTTTTTGCGAGTTGCGAATTTGTCTTTCATATATCCAGACATTGTTTTGATCAAGCGTTTTGCGACTTTGAGTAAGAGTAATCTGACACCCCCTCTTTCTAGCGCCAAACTTTGGGACCGAAATTCATCCTTGTCGATTTCCGTAAAATAAAGAAACTTAGGAAAACCCTAATTTTCCAGAGGAACCGGATCTCTGCGAAAGCCAACGACAAGTAACCAAATAAATGCGGGAAAATATGAAAAACGCAATAAAACGAATTTATAAAGTAAGTCGATCTTATTTCCGATTCGCGTAAGAGCATTGCGATCATTACAGAGAATTACAAAGGCTTTGGCCGCAGAGGCCATCAGCGAGTTACCAAACATAAAACCCTAAATCTAGTCGAGTCGCAGCTCGATAAAGAAAGACGAAAAAAGATACGAAAAAAGATTTGATTGATTTCACTCTACGTTTTTTACGATTCACTCGTTGTTTTTTTTATTAAAAACGCGTTTTTACGATTTATATGAAAAATCTCGAATAAATCGTATAGTTTAGGCAATGTTTGGTGTTTCGTTTGACTGTTGCCATTTTATATGATTTCCTCGAGTTCTTTTCGAGAAAACAAAGTTTTACGGTTTTTATCGTAAAACTCGAACGGTGAGATGGATTGAGACGAAACGGGAGACATTTCGACCGTGGCTCGGGACATGATCGTGTCGAAGGACGTAAGCCTTAAATCGGGACGTGGGAGATTGAGGCTCGGGATGGTCGGCTTGACGTACGACGAGCCGAACTAGACCGGTTCAGCTCGCCGTACGGCGAGCTACCCGGGAAGCTTCTAGCTCGCCGAACGGCGAGCTAGTCAGTATGGGACTAGCTCCCAGTTCGGCGAGCTAGTCGGGATGGGACTAGCTCGCGTTTTATGGTGGTTTTGGTATTTCGCGGTTTTGTGATTAACTCGGGCGATCTCGTAATCTGCGTTTGTTTCGTTCTTCCGAGATAACGATTTCAAAGTTTCCGCGGATTTCCTTTGTTTGGAAACTTCTTTTAACTTTATAAAACGATTTCTCGAGTTTTATAAAATGTCTTCTCGAGTTTTATATAACGACTTCTCGATTTTTATAAAACAATTTCTTGAGTTTTATAAAACGAGTTCTCCAGTTTTATAAAACGATTTCTCGAGTTTTATAAAATGATTTCTCGAGTTTTATAAAGCGACTTCTCGAGTTTTATAAATTGACTTCTCGAGTTTTATAAAACGTATTTTTATTTTTACTTTTGCGGAGACTTTTAGCCATTGATTCCGTCATGACCGATTTTGACACCAACACCTCTTAACCTTGAATGAACATGACCACCTTGACTTAAGTTTTCCTGGGAATAGCTTCAGCCTAGAGATGTAGAGAAGAACTTGATCCCCTTCCTTAATCTCTCTTTTCAGAATGTTCTTGTCATGGAAAGATTTAGCCTTCTCCTTGTAGATCCTTGAGTTCTCAAAGGCATCCATTCTTCTTGGCATAGCCCACAACATTCAAAGGTTCCTTTCCTGTGGCTAAGTAGTTCACCAAATCAGCATACCAAGGTTCTTTCTCTTCTCTGTCCTTGACTTCTTCAACCTTTCTACCAGTCTCACAAACTGCCATCACTGCTCCAATAGCCATGATCTTCTCTTCAGGAAGTCCTTCATCAATGGGGGCGCCACACTCTACTTTCAGCCTGGACAAGTGATTAGCTACACTAGTCTCAATTTCTGGCTTGTCGTTGATCTCTAAATCGAACTCTTAAAGCAAAAGGATCCATCTCAAAAGCCTAGGTTTTGCATCATTCTTGGCCATAAGGTGTCTCAAAGCAGCATGATCTGTGTAGACAATGACTTTAGATCCCACTAGGTAACTTCTGAACTTCTCAAAGGCAAAGACAATGGCTAGCATTTACTTCTCAATAGTAGCATACTTCATCTGTGCATCATTCAGAGTTTAGCTTGCATAGTAGATGACATGAGTTTTGCCATCTTTCTTCTGCCCCAGAACAGCTCTCACAGCATAATCGCTAGCATCACACATGATCTCAAAGGGGAGATCCCAATAAGGTGGCTGGACAATGAGGGCACTTACAAGTTCACTCTTCAGCTTCTTGAAAGCTTCAAGACATTCTTCACCAAAGATAAAGACCTCTTCTTTGCACAACAATTTGGTAAGTGGCCTGTTGATCTTAGAGAAGTCTTTGATGAATCTCCTATAGAAGCCAACATGCCCCAGGACACTTCTGATATCTTTAACTATCTTCGGAGGAGCCAAACCCACCATCACATCTATCTTAGCCTTGTCTACCTCGATTCCTTTCTCTGAAATCTTGTGTCCCATCACAATCCTTTCTTTAACCATGAAGTGACACTTCTCCCAATTCAGCACAAGATTGGTGTCTTCACATCTCTATAGGACCCTACACAAATTTGACAAACATGCAGAAAACAAAGATCCATAGACAGAAAAGTCATCCAAGACCACCTCCACGACATCCTCAATTAGATCAGAGAAGATTGACATCATGCACCTTTGAAAGGTGTCTGGAGCAATACATAGCCCAAATGGCATCCTTCGATAAGCAAAGATACCATAAGGGCATGTGAATGTCGTCTTCTCTTGATCATTGGGATGTATGGGTATCTGGAAGAATCCTGAATATCCATCAAGAAAACAATAGAAAAGGTGATTTGCAAGTCTCTCAAGCATCTGATCAATAATTGGTAATAGAAAACGATCCTTTCTAGATGAAGAGTTCAATTTTCGATAATCAATACACATTTTATGCCATGTGATAGTTCTTGTTGGTATCAATTCATCCTTGTCATTTTTAATCATAGTGATACCACCTTTCTTTGGAACCACATGCACAGGAGATACCCATTTAGAATCTGAAATAGGGTAAATCACACCAGCATCTAGAAGTTTAACAATATCTTTCTTTACAACATCCTTCAGGTTAGGATTTAACCTTCTTTGTTGCTCTATAGAAGTCATTGACTCATCCTCAAGATGTATCCTATGCATGCACAAAGAGGGTGATATCCCTTTGATATCATCAAGTGAGTAACCTATTGGTTTTCTAAATCTTTTAAGTGCTGTTAAAAGTTCAGATAGCTCATTTTCCTTCAGCTCACTACTCACAATGACATAATATGTCTCATTGGTTCCAAGAAATGTCTCATTGGTTCCAAGAAATGTGTACCTTACACCTTTGAGCTCACTCCAGTCATCTTGCTGGAATTCTTCACGCTGAGTGACTGAGGCTACTTGATGAATCACTTGAGGCAGCTCCTCATACTGATCCTTAGTAGCAAACCCTTTGTGTGAATCCAGCATCATCCCATAGGCAATGCTCCCCTCATTCTCAGTCACTTCAAACTCTCTTTCTACTGTCAAGGAATGTTGTAGAGGATCCTCTAGTGACAACTCTTCAAGAAGCTCATCAGCAATAGCGTCCATCTCTTCAATGTAGAATACTTGCCCTTGTACAATTGGTTTCTTCATTATCTCCTTGATGTCAAAATGGAGAATGTGCCCCTTACCCAAATAAAGATCAATCTTGCCTTCTTTCACATTAACAAATGCTCCTGCTGTAGCTAAGAATGGCCTTCCAAGGATCAAGGGATCTTGAGCTTCTTCCCCCATCTCAAGCACCACAGAATCTGTAGGGATCTCATAGTTTCCAACCTTTACAGGGAGGTCTTCCAAGATACCCATGGGGTACTTCACTGAGCGATCAGCCAACACCAGAGATAGTCTACACTTCTTGTACTAAGTGATTCCAAGCCTCTTTGAAACAGACAAAGGCATCAAGCTGACACTAGCTCCCAAATCGCATAGACATCTCTCAAACACCATAGGTCCAAGAGCACAAGGTAACGTAAAGCATCATGGATCCTCTAGCTTCTTTGGAACATCAAGCCTCTGGATAATAGCACTGCACTCATGAGTAAGGATCATCATACCTTCCATCTCCTTCTTCTTTGCAGTTACAATATCTTTCAGGAACTTGCTATATTGAGGAACTGGAATGAAAGAATCAATGATGGGCATTGTGACTTGAACTTCACTCATTTGCTTCTCAAACAAAGCCTTGTACTTCTCTAGCAGCTGCCTCTTGAATCTTCTAGGGAATGGAAGTTTGGGTTCATAAGGAGGAGGAACAAAAGTGTTCTCATTTGCTAAAGTAGCAACTTCACCATGTTTTACTGTTTTCTTCTCTTCCCCAACCTTTCATTTACCTTTGGCTTCAACAATCTTCTCGGGATCTCATCATTGATCTTCTCATCCACAATCACAACCTCATCATCTATGTTGATGGCCACCCCCTCACCTTGTTTCTCAGCATCCTTGTTGAGCGTCTTAGTAGGTAATTCTTTTCCACTCCTTAGGGTAATGGTTTTCATTGTCTCCCTGGGGTTTTGCTCTGATTTTTCCAGGTATAGATCCTTGATGGCAGTTTGGGTTAGTGTTCATGGAAGAAAATGTGTTCTCTAAAGCCCTAAAATTGTTGTTGAGGTCATTGTAACTGACATCAATCTTGGCGTGAAGGTGTACATCAATCGATGGAGTCAGACTTGTTCTTCACGCCAAGTCAGACTTGTTCTTCACGCTTGATATCGATCGATGGTACATGGTGTACATCGATCGATGGAGTATCTCGACTTCATCTTCTATGGAAGCGTCGTCGATCGATTACACAGGGTGTGTATCGATCGATATGTATCCTTGTTGTCTGATCTTCATAGTCATCTCGGAAAACTCTCCTTTAAGCTCCATAAGGGCACCTAAATCATCACTTTACTCCAAAATACTCCTGAACCTGAAAACATACCTAATAGACTCCAAAACATATATATAATAAAAACATATCAATACCATTGCTAAAAGTGGGTCAAAACCATGGTATATCGACTCCCCCAGACTTAACCTTTTGCTTGTCCTAAGCAAACCATTAGTTAGTCTTTTGGAAGAAGTTTAAAAACAGTAGGGACTCAATAAAATCTTAACTTTAAAATCATAATCTCTAATTTGTTGCAAGCCACATCTCATATTACTAAATACAGAAGTACATTATACCATATCCTAGCTTAGCAACCAAAATCATCTAGCCAATAAACTTAGACAATCTTGTCTGTCTATCTCCTCTACTGATTTCATTTATGCATAAAATAAAGGTGTAAGCTTTACCTTGGGAGAATCGATCAAAGAACACTTGGATTCAACTCAAGCAAGTTTCAGACATTCTCATTCTGGTTCCTTTTCTCCCTTTATCTCCCTTCTCTGAATCCCAAATTTTCTTTTTCTTTTATATCAATCCCAATGAACAACTAATGTTCATCTTATTGATCTTTCTACTTTTTGTAGCCTTTTTTTGACAAAGTGTAGGCGAATAGTGGGGTCATAGGTAATTTACCTCTCCCTCGCTTCCACAATGTGTGATCATTCCTTTGAATTAGAATAGTGGGGTCATGGGTAATGTACCTCTCCCTCTGCCTCTTAGGAAATCATCTCAATCTTTTATTTTTCTCTTTATGGGATGCCAAAGGAAGGAGAGAAAGAAACCAAAATTATTGAGACTTTTACCTTGCAGACTTGCATGAGGATTCTGATCCCTTGTATACCAATCCCCAAGACAAGCAATAAATGTCAGGTTAGGTTGGAAATCAGCTTTGGTTCTTCCAAACAATCATGAAAAGTGTTGTCATAGGATGATCGGTGATCCACTTTAGCATCTATAGTACTTTCTGCAATCAACAATTCTAAGAATGATGCTAAAGAATGATAAGATAAAAAGCAAAAAATTTGAAATCTTTTTGTCCCTTTCTTGACTCAATAAAACAAAAATTTTGAAAACTTTTTAATGAGATCAAAAAGGTAAAGTAGCATCAGTAATTCCACTCCCCCAGACTTAAATCATACACTGTCCTAAGTGTATAACTAGTCGGAGTTAGAGCATAAGAAATAAAAAATGTATAACTGATATCGAAATTGTGAACGATATACCTGACCGAAGTTCGTATCGATCGATGGTGAGTCACTTCCATCGATCGTCATGGATAGGGTTCTGTAGAGCGATGGAGACAGGGTCTTATCGGTCGATAGGTAGTGATCGTGTGTCATCTGAAATAAATAAAAACGAAAGTAATAAGTAAAAATAAAATAAAACTAAGAAAGAAAATACCTAACAGTGGGTTGCCTCCCACTCAGCGCTTAGTTAAAGTCATTTAGCTTGACTATGGAGATATGGTGGCTAGTGAGGTGGGTTGCAGGTACTTGTTGGGAAATAAGTATCCTCCTTGTCTTGTGATTCTTCAAACCATGAAGTTAAGAAGCTTCTCTTGGCTTTCTCGCTTCTGGTCATACTAGCTTGGAATCCTTGGACCTCATAGTGGATTCTCTGTAGCCACTCTTCAATGCTTGCTAAACTGCACTCATGTTGTCCAATGTTGCTGTAGGTGTGCTCTAGATTAGTACTCATCTGCATTGTGTCGAGGTTTTGGGTGTTTTTCACATGGGAAGGGATGGTATCAACCGATCTTGGTGTAGGTCTATCGATCGATGTGGATGGATGTCCATTAGTCGATGGGTTCAGAGGCTCGTCGATCGATGCGGGTTGTTCAGGTTGGCTCGCGAGCTGGTTCTTTATGCTTTCGATCTCCGTCTGAATGTCCTCTGTTGTGCATTTCAATCCTTGAACGTCACTTTGTACTGGGAACCAAAATTTGTGGATTAATCTATACGCGTCTTCTTCACATGCTTCAATAGATCTGTAGATCTCTGTTGTGATTTCCTCAAGTTCTCCTCTGGTACAAAAATCTGGTGCGCGATTATCGATCGATGTGCTGGGTATATCATCGATCGATAGCTTCTGTAAGTGAATCTCGAGAGGTTTGTCGAAGGTCGTGTCGATCGATGCTGATGGGTCTGTATCGGTCGATATCAGCTACTGGGATTCTAGTTCTTTGCGAAGTGCATTCACCTCTTCTTGCAGGGCTTTTCTCTCTTTGCGAGCGAAGTCATTGCCAGACATATTCCACTGTAGTTCTCCTTGAAGTGATGCTATGGCTTTCTCATGTTCAGACCTCAATGCTGCCATCTCCCAGTTATGTTCACCGGTTCTTCCTTTGAGCATGTATGTAACCTCCGCTTGTGTGTAGAGTTTGCAAACTGGAACTCCTTTAGCAAACTGTTCAGCGTGTTCTGGTAAACAGGAACAAGAGCACCCAAACAGTGTGGTTCTATTCAGCAGCTTCTCAATATCTTCTTTGGAAACATGGATGATATCTCCAGCTAAGCTTCTTGCATTACCATGCTCATCTCTGTAGACACCATATTCGTCTTTCTTTTCCCAGAAGAAACGACAAATTCCGAATTTGAAAGCTCTCTTCCCAAACTCAGGATTTATATCGGTCGATGCACGTTGCCATGTATCGATCGATGCTTGTTGAAATTCAGGATTTGCTGAGTTGAGATTAAGGTTTTCGGTACCATCTTGCTCATGAAGTATTTGTTGCTGGTGCTGATTGTTCTGGTAGATGGGTGGATGTGTATAGGGACTGATTGGTCCATTGGCCATCTGAAGGATGTCTGCAACGTCTTCTTTGGAGATTGGAATGATTACTGAAAATACGTGTCCACGTAACTTCATGGCCTTCGGCTCTATGTAATCTCGATGGTTGGTTCTCCGTGTCGGTCGATACGTGTGCTTCAGGTCGGATCGCTGGTGGTAGTGGGGCTGTGTCCACTGCAAAACTCTCATTGTAACTGCTGGCCCAACTTCCAATCGAGTAATCTCTGTCGTGTGGCTCATGTGGGACATGGACTGGTGCACAGTAGGGGTTGTCGCTCGTTGATTCGAAACGTCGTTTGAGCGATCTGGGTTGGGACATATCGGTCGATGGAGTGTAGCCTCTATCGGTCGATACTCTGTAGATGAAGGTCGACAGAGGAGGTTTTTTTCATATTCCCGAAGAAATCTATACTCTGTAGCTCGTTCCTCTTCATAATCTTCATCATACTCCTCCTGAGTAATGATGCTAGCTAGCTCTGGCATGTAATGATCGTTTTCCCAATTGTCTGCGCTAAAATCACCGTCTGGAAACTCTTCCTCGATCTGTTGGAATACCATATCGATCGATGACCATGTGTGTCTATCGGTCGACTCGGGTTGACTGGTATCGGTCGATGGTAGAAGACTGCCATCGATCGATACTGCTGGATCGGTTTCGTACTCGACCATGGAATAATACTCGTGGGCACTGAAACAAGTTGCTACGAGTGCTGGGCTCTTTGTCCTTGGAAACTTGATGACTGGAACATGATTGTAGTGGATGGTAGGGTTGATGAGGGTTAGGCAGAGCTTGTTGGATTTAAGGTCACAAACAGCTCCAACTGTGGCTAAGAAGGCTCTTCCAAGTAATAGAGATGTCTTGAAGTTGAGTTTGTTGGCCAGGACATGGAAGTCTGTAGGAATTAGGGCATCTCCAATCTGTACCTCAAGGTTTCTAACTATTCCTCCAGAGTTCTTCTAAGAACAATCCACAAAGATGAAAGATTCTTCAGTAGGCTCTATCTTCAGACCTAGCTGGTCTGCCATAAGCTTGGGTAGGATGGTAACTCCAGATCCTGTATCGCATAGAGCACGAGGGAACTCAACACCTCTGATGGAACATGGTATTGTGAATTTCCCTGGATCGCTCTTCTTCTCCAGTGTGATCTTCTTCCTTAGACTGTCTCTGACTTGGTGAAACATTCTCTTGATGTCTTCTTCGGTCTCTCTGGTCTCTCTAAAAAACATCCACAGTCTGTGTGAAAAGTAGGCTTCTTCAAAGGGTTTCTCTCTAGGTATTTTCAGAAATCTCTTTCTGAAGCTTGACAATTCTTTCTCATTAGCTTCCCTTTTAAAAGGCTTGGGTATCTTCTCTTTCCTTTTCTGAGAACTCTTCCATGATTTTCCTTTTCTATTTCCATAGACTCAAAGATATCCGTGGGTCTCTCCATGGTAGCTTTTTGAGGGCTTCTGGAAGTGTAATATTGCTCCTGGAATGCGTCAATACGTGCACTATCTATCTTTGGAAGTTGCACTCGGCGTTGGGGTACCGTGTATCAAGCGACAGTGCCTGGAGTGTGTCGGTCGATATCAATGTCTTCATGTCGATCGATGGGAGGGTCTTCATGTCGATCGATGTCATGCGGATCAATTTTGACAGGGACGGGCGGATGTGGGTGTCGTGTTGCGAAGGCTTCGTGAGGCATAATCTTGACGACACTGCACTCGTGAGGGTATTCATCTAAGTCCATCGATCGACACTCTTCAAAGTCTATCGACTGATGTACACTGGATCCTATCGATCGATGATCTTGGGATGAAATCGATCGATAATAGTCGCGTACAAAGTCTCTCTCATCATCGGATCTTTGAATCTCTTCTACTACCTCGTGCCAAAAGTCATCATCCAGGATGGCATTGATGTTATGGTTGTTGGCAAACTCATGCTTCTTTAGGGCTTCTCCTGTCTGAAACACCTGAGTCTCTAGCTTCTTCACATGGGTGTTTAAAGCATCTAGCTTTGTGGTTAGGGTGTTGTAGACATAGTCAATCTATCCATTGAAGTCTGTCTGGAGTTTCTGCTGACTCTCAAGAACCTTGTCTAGCATCTTCTCCAGTTTGCTGTCTTGGGTGTGTGGGTGTGGTTTGAGTGGAATGAGTTCCCATAGCTCATTTTGTTGGGGTTGCTGCTGCTGAAGGTGTTGGGCTTCTGTGAACTCTGGTTGTAGTTGCTTCTCTGGCCTGTGAAATTTCTGTATCCTCTTTGGTTTATCAGATCTCTAAAAACCAGCTCCACTGATCCAGTTCACATCTTCTTCTGTATAATCTTAACCTGCAGTGTCTGCATCCTCCACTGAACAAATCTGCTTGTTTAGTAACTTCTGAACGGTCTCCAGCTGTGCTTCCACTTCATTGATGTATTCCTTCCCCAGGAATGATGAAGCTTTTGTCTTCACAAAGTTCTTTGTGCTAATGCTTGAAGCTAAGTTATCAATTAACTTCACAGCCTCTTGTGGATTCCTGGTGTTGAAGTTGCCGTCACTAGCTGTATTAAGATCCCTTTGATAATCCAAGGTGATGCCTTTGTAGAAAGTGCAAAGCAGTTGCACTTTGTTGAATCCGTGGTGTGGACAATCTCGTTGGTAGGACTTGAATCTGTTCCATGCATCTTTGAATGACTTCAGGATTCTGAGTGAATGTAGCAATCTTTCTTATCCACTCTTCAGCGCGCGATTCATCAAAAAAGTTACTCAGGAATGCGTTTTTTATGTCGCTCCAGATTGTGAGAGAACCTGGTGGTAGTTGTCTCAGCCACTGCAAAGCTTCTCCAGATAAAGAGTATTTGAAAAGCTTACAGAGAAGATAGTCTTGAGGGACTCCATTGGCTTTTATGATGGTTATGAGATCCTCGAACCTCTCCAGATGGTCCATAGGATGCTCATGGGACAACCCACAGAAGGGTAGTTGTCCTACAAGTGTGTAGTACTGCGGCTTAAGCTCGAAATCTCCTCTCTGAATAGCTGGAGGGCGGATGGCTGATCGGTTGGAATAGAACTGATCTGGACGGTTGTAGTCAGCCAAAGTTCTAGCTTGTTTAGCCTCTTCTACAGGTTGAATGATGTCTGTAGGTGCAGTTTCTTTCTCAGGAATGATCTCCTTTTGACCGTTCAGCTTCTGACATGCTGCACTACGCAGGTGACCATCTTGATCACGCAAGTCTCCATTCTCATCAGTAGTGAGAATAATAGGCGCTACCATGTCTTGCCGGTTAGTATCGATCGATGTAAGATAAGGTGTATCGATCGATGTCGGATAAACGGTATCGGTTGATGAACGGTTGTTGATGTCGATCGATGTGACGGTGAGGGTATCGGTTGACGAAGGAGGTGTCTCGGTCGACTGTGGTAAGCGAGTATCGGTCGACAAAGAGGTGTTGATGTCGATCGATGCGGAACGTAAGTCTTTGCGGATGCTATATTCCAAGCCGTGAGGGTCTTCTGAATACACAAGTTGGTTGTTCTTGTTGCTTCTAGTACTGCTAAGCATGTACCTGAAAAAGACAAGAATTTTTTTTTTTGTGTAAGAAGATAATTAAGCAATAAAAGAAAAATAACATAGACCTAATCAGATTAAATCTAATGGCTATCAAAGTTCCCCGGCAACGGTGCCTAATTTGATATCACTCAAATATTTAACCCTAAGGAGTGAATTACTCTCTCAAATAAGAGGTTCAGTTGTAGTACTTAGGGATCGAATCCACAGGGAACTGAGGAACAAAAAAGATGTAATCCTAAATGATTATGCTAGGTTGATTCAGTTTAAAATAGTAAATTGCAGTTGTGAGCAATGATTAGTTGCTCAAGAGAGTAGGTTTAGGTTTTAAAACAATAAAAGAAAGTAGTTAAATTCAAGGTTGCTATTCAGATAATCAGGATTATAATGCTACATATGTTTTAGTAAGTTGCTTGCAAGATATATAAGAACTTCAATTCTTAGACAGATCTAATAGCAGTAGCTATATAGACTCGTCCATTGATCTTATTGCTGGCAATATCGACCAATGTTTTGACAGCGATATCGGATGATATGGGTTGCCGTCGATCGATGACTCTATAGGAGTATCGATTGATATATCATAACATTGAATCGAAACTGTGTTCACCAAGATCATAGACCGGCTCTTACACATCCCTAGAAGATCTAAGCTTATGCCAAATGATTTCAGGATAATGATTAAAAAGTTAAATCACTCCATGATCATACTCTAGTTAGCTACTCTAGAGTAAGCATTAGGGTTCATCTGGATAATGAATATCACAAGTTAACATTCCATAGTTGGGGCTAATCCCTTATAACTATTTGAACCCTAAATCTAACAAGTGAATCTACTAAAACATGGCCAAGTGATTCATAGCAGCAAGGTAATAATATAAATTCATAGGATTAGAAGATTGAACTCTTGGTTATTTGGAACAACAAATCTCTTTGTGTGTTTCTTCTAAATCTAGAATTCTATAACCTTTGAGAATTAAGATGAAAAGAATACTTTATTGCTAAGTATAAAATAGTATCAAAAACACAAAAGCACAAAGGGCATAAGAAACATTCAAAAGCATGCTTTGCCAAAACACATAGGCAAAACTATAAATATGAGTTCCATTAGGTTAAAAACTCGTCAGGGGCAATCTTGTAATATTGGGAAAACTTTGGCTTCAAGTCGGCCAAGTCAGACTTGTTCTTCATTCTTGATATCGATCGATGGTACATGGTGTACATCGATCGATGGTACATGGTGTACATCGATTGATGGTACATGGTGTACATCGATCGATGGTACATGGTGTACATCGATCGATGGAGTATCTCGACTTCATCTTCTATGGAAGCGTCGTCGATCGATTACACAGGGTGTGTATCGATCGATATGTATCCTTGTTGTCTTATCTTTATAGTCATCTCGGAAAACTCTCCTTTAAGCTCCATAAGGGCACCTAAATCATCACTTTACTTCAAAATGCTCCTAAACCTGAAAACATATCTAATAGACTCCAAAACATGTATATATATTATAAAAACATATCAATACCATGGCTAAAACTGGGTCAAAACCATGGTATATCAGTCATCCATGTCGGTATCCAACCTCTGTTGTTGAGCGTGTTGCTATGTTTGTTTTCTTTATCTTGCTATCTCTCTTTCAAATGCCCTGATATCAGGAACTCGTTGAACAAGGTTTGTTGTGCCTTTTCTCCTCAAGTTCATACACCTGAATGCTAAAGAGAGATGAGGATGGAGAATCAGTAACAAAATTACAGTAAAATGACTTAGTCTCAAGCAAGTGACTAAATCTCAATATTTAAATCTACTCAGAATTTGGCAATGGCGCCAATTTGAAGTTAGGAGGTTTTAAGGCTCTTAAGACAAATGTTGTAGTATAAAAGATTGTCGAACCAATTCTAAGAGATTTTAAAGCACTGAGAATGCAAGTACTCACTTAATCTAAGTGTAGTCGAATAAATGATGGTTTTAAACTATAACTAAGAATAAGAAAAGCGATAATTAAAATAATTTTCTTGACTAGGAGAAAGGAGACCTCATGGGAGTAGGGATTAGACCTTAGGTGATCAAACTTCGAACTAAGGATGACAAAAGAACAATTAAACTATCAACCTTAAGCCTAGACACATCTCTAAGCAAGCTCTATGTCTAGATGAATGCTCATTTACTAACATAACACAAACATCAAACGTCTCCAGTTGAATGTTATAAAAGTAATCTTTAAGAACAAGTCTATTAGCCATCTTAACACCTTTAACAACAAATGTTTTTGGTAAAATATGTTAAAAGTTTAAGAGAGTTGGCTCAGGCATTTCATCAAACACCTTGTGAGGTGAGAAATGCCTAAAGCTCAACCTTTGAGAGGCCAACTCAAAAGATGCATTAAGAATCCTCTACTAGCAAGGAATAAGAGAAACCTATACTAAACATCCTAGTTCTAGCCTAATCACCCTTAATCTCCCTATCCCATGAATTCAAAGGTGGATTACTCACTAATCTTCATGATTCCTCTTAAACCCATACTGGATTCAAGCTTAATCATATAAGATGAGTAGAATATGCAATGAAACAGAACATGATCACAACAACAATAAGAATGATTCAAAAAGATGAACTTTCCAAGAGGTTTTTGTGTTTTTCTCTTCCAAAATCAAGATCAGATCTGCCAGGTAGGCTTACCTCATACTTAACTTAGGTTTAGAAAATGTCAAAACATGAAACAAATGACCAAAAAGTCCCAGAAATAACACAAGTCTTCGTCCAAACAAAACACGCAGCGACCTGGCCACGTCGCTCTGGGAAGTCGCTCTGAGACCTCGCTCCAAGGGCCATCTCGGCTTCCAGATTTGATGAAAAGGCAAGCGACCTAAGTGCCTTGCTCCACACTTCAGTCCGGATTGGGAGCGACGTCGACAGGTCACTCTGGCAGGTTGTTGTGGCTGCTTCTCGTTCAAGGACTGGAGCGACTTCAAGGAGCGACTCTTGGACGTAGCTCTGGAGTGGAGCGACTTCAAGGACCCGCTCTGTCACCTCGCTCCCAACTCTGCTCGTCCAATGATCACTTCTAACTCCTCTTTTGAGCCTCAAATGCATCCAAACACCTCCAAGAACTTCAAGAATACTCCAACACCTGATAAGAACTCATGTATCCAAAATACAACTTAGAAATGACTAAATTCTAGTCTATATGATCAAAATGCATATTGATGAATGGATAAAACAATGGAAATATGCAAGAAATCATGTTTTATAGTCGCGGATGGACTGTTGGGTCTTCCACGAAGGTGATTTTATCGAGGAAGGTATTTTTGTCGAAAATCTGTTCTTCAGGCGTCTGCGACGTCTCGCGATGTCGAAGATTGGTATTTCTTTCATATTTCGCGTTTCGTGTTCGAAATGTTCGCAGGCTTGAAGATGTTGCGCGGTGTTGCATAGGTTTTGTCTTAACCCTGCTTTGCAGGAACACTTTGGTTTGCTCGCGGACATTCGCAGCCAAAACTTCTGTTCTTGTTTGGATGTTAAGTAGTTTTATTTATGCTAGAGCGATTAGGGCCGAGGGGTCGCGTAAATTTGTCCCTGAGTCGAAGCGTCTTTAATTACTGTGCTTTGTGAAGTGTTGACCTTCTGAGATAGTTTTCATATATGTTAAGGATAACTCGTACGGCTTTAGGAGCTCTGTTACGAGTGTTTTCTTACACGTCGGATTTTCTTGGCAGCTCACTTTGGAAATAGAGTGAATTGTGAGAATACAGAACTTAGATGGTTTTCGACAACTTTACATTATCCGTTGAATGTTTTGGCTTGGCGTGAAGATTGTATTCAGCCGCATAGCCAAGGACGTAGTTGGTAGAGGATTAGACCATGACAATTTCGTGTTATTAATAAGGTCGAGTTGGTTAGAACCATCCTTAAGAGGGATGTAACCTAGCTTGGCTTCGAAGTGAAGTACAATTGGACAACGGCTGAGTGGCATTTGTCGAGATTGATATGCCAAGTATGTCCATGGTCGTAGAAAACGTTTTTCCGTTTTGGGTTTGATTTATATGATGAAAGTTTCGTATAATCTCTCATTTTTCGTATAGAAGTTGTTTCTTTTTTATCCGAGGGAGACAAAGACTAAGAAGGTTGATGCAGAGCCCGTGCAGAGTCAGTTGCGGGGTGGTTTCATTCTCGGATGTAATCGAGAGGAATGAGAGCGGATGTCCGTGAGCCGCAGGGCTACAGAATGATATCTTTCAGATCGTTGTGCGAGGAAACAAAGTTTTAGATTGGTTGTCCAATGTCGGATCGTATGGCTTTGCTATATGGAAATTACTTTTTGCAGAACCTGTTACGTTTACTTTCGAAAGTTGCTTCGTATGTCAAGGTCTTCGACTATACGAAGGGTTTCTTGCATAAGTAACGGGCGACGAATTTAGTAAATTGACGCGACGTATGAAGATGTCAAAATAACGATGCTTCCGCAAATTTTTGAGAAACCTTTCCGCTTCGTTTTTGATTCTTTGGTGATAGTTTCTTGGAGTCACTCACGGAGTTTTATCAAAGGTTATTTCACCGAGATTTAGTCGCGAAACTTTTTAGCGGGTTTATTGAGCGGAATAGGATCACATGACCAGCAATAGGATCAGTCGGAAAGCAGGAAGGACGTTTTCCCTATTGCTGCTTCTTGTGTTCTCGATTTTTCTTCTGCCACAAATGTTCTTGATATTATTCCGTGACTCACTTTGTTCGATGGAAAATGAGAGCAATGCTTTGATGCCTAAAGATTTCTCTTATATTTTTTTGATTCCTATACAAACTTGTTTTATCAAGTTGGAAAAGATCTTTATGACTTCGGCAAATCATCGAGTTTCACGCTGAAGTTTGGCAGAGGTTTTCTAAACACATGATTGCGATGAGAGATGCTGTATAATCCTCGAGATTATTTCCCAGACGGTTTGGATCAGTCTTTAGCATTTACACAAATCTTAGATTGTCGTTTGCGTTTGGGATGATTTTGACAAGGCATCACATTGTACGAATATTTTTTGCTTATTTTTATGAGAGTTTGCTTTATACAAAAGCGTTTTCTGGATGCGAGGAAAAATGTTTTTTTTTTTTAAATATGGGAGTATACGCACCTACTCCCTACTTTTTTTAATACAAAAGAAAACAGATGAATTTCTTTTAAAGGATTGGGATGATCGACAATCTGGGTTGATTATAGACCATGGTGGATTGATGATGACTTGGAGTATGTCTGTTTTACGAAAATTTCTAGGAACGAGTCGGTTTTAATACAACGTCAGTGTCTCTAGTTCCTTCTTTCTTTAGGAAATGAGATGAGTACGCTCAAATGCGTGGCGATCATTTCTCGGTTGTACGAGAGATTGGATCGGTTTGCAAATTATGCCTGAAAAGTTAGAGAACAATAGATCGAGATAGACAAAAATTGCCTACGAGTTAGCATGCTAGACTATCCCCCTAAATTCTAAGTTCCCTAGGTTTTACAGCAATTTACAAGACGTTTTCATTCCTTGCCTACGAGAAATTAGAAGTCTAATAAAATTTTCGAATTAGACATACCTTTTATTTCATCGATGATTTGGGACTGTCTTTTCTTCGTTCTTCATCTTTTGACTTATTTTTGTATGAATCCGTCTTCGACGAAATACCAACAGGAATATCGGAGTGAGGAAAGGATATCGACATCGGAGTTTATGTTCTTGTTTCTTCGTACTGCTGGATTTACTTAACTGACTAGGTGTGCTTCGTATATTGTTGAAAAATCCATTACAAGTTTATGATTAGATGTTTTCGAGTTAATGTGGCAGAATTTCGTAAAACCGGATTGCGTTTAGAGAGTTCAAATCTCTCGTATAGTTTAGGCAACTTTGGTGTTGTGTCAACCGTTGCCGTTTTAGACGATCGATTCGAACTTATACGAGAAAGTAAGTTTTTGCGTTTTTTTATCGTAAAGTTCCAACGGTTACTCCGATTGGGACGAAACAAAAAGTGTTTCGATCGAGATTAGAGATAGAAATGTTTTGATCCGTCGAGCTTGTCCAACTCGCCCACTGGCGAGTCGGTGAGTACAATCCCGATTCGTCGAGCCGATTTGTTTCGTCGAAAAATCTCAACTGAAACTCCGATTGAAACGAAACGAAAAGCAGTGTGATTATTGTTTGGAGTACAATCAGACTTGGCCAACTCGCCATGGTGGCAGTTGGATGGTGCGTACCATCGGATCAAACACCAACTCACAAAAGGCCGATCAGCTCGCCAAGACGGCGAGCTGGTTTGGCACGGCCAGCTCACCAACTGGCGAGCTGGTTTGAACGGTCCAGCTCGCCAAGACGAAGAGCTGATTGATCTCGCCAGCTCGCCAACAGGCGAGCTGGATGATAAGGACCCTCGGGGAAAAGTCAGTGCCTCAAGGGCGAGGTGAAAGGCCGATCAGCTCGCCAAGACGGCGAGCTAGTTTGGCACGGCCAGCTCAACGGCTGGCGAGCTGGTTTGAACGGTCAAGCCTGCCAGCTTGGCGAGCTGGATGGTACGGTCCAACTTGCCGGCTCGGCGAGCTGGACGGTACGGCCAACTCCGCGAGTATCCTATGTTTTTTTCCGCGAGTGACCTAGGGGTTCTCCGCGAGTAGCCTAGGGTTTATTCCGCGAGTAATCTAGGGTTTAATCTGCGAGTAACCTAGGGTTAATCCGCCAGTACCCTAGGGTTTTTCCGCGAGTTGCCTAAGGTTTTCACGCGAGTTGCCTAAGGTTTTCACGCAATTTCTGGGAGAGTAAGTTTTCCGAAAAGTTAATGGAAAACGTCTTTTGGTCAACCCATACATAATGAGATTTGTCCAACTCGGAAAAAAGAGAAACATTATTGGTGTTCAGAGAGAGAAATCGTGAGCTTTTTTTGTTGCTCCTCTCGTGGCGAAAAATCGCGATTAGGTTTTCAATCTTGTTAAGTACTAACGTGTTTGCGTGAGCGTTGACTATAGGAATAGTCGCTGCTGGAGTTGTTTTACCAGCATTTTTACGAGCTGCGACATTGTCTTTCATATATCCGGACATCGTTTTGATCAAGCGTTTTGCGGCTATGAGTTAGATTAATCCGTACCCCCCCCCCTCCTTCCTGGCGCCAAACTGTGGGAACCAAAATTCACACCGTCGATTTCAGTAAAATAAGGAAACTTAGGAAAACCCTAATTTTCCAGAGGACCCTGATCTCTACGAGAGCCAACGACAAGTAACCAAATAAATGCGGAAAATATGAAAAACATGATAAAACGAATTTATAAAGAAAGTAGATCTTATTTCGAACTCGCATAAGAGCGTTGCAATCAATACAAGAGATTATAAAGGCTTTGGTTGCAAGGGCCGTCAGCGAGTTACCTAGTTCTAGAAACATAAAACCCTAAACCTAGTTGAGTCGCAGCTCGGTAACAAAAGAAGAAAAAGATAAGAAAAAAAGGTTTAGAATGATTTCGGACTGAACCTTATGAAAGGCTGCCTATGTACCCCTTTCGAGGATCAAGACGAATGTAGTTCAATTGTAGAGATGGAAAAGAGATCGAACTGCCTTGGCGAGTTCATTTAGTAATTGAGTGCTAGTCATAGAAACCAAACTTGTTGAGAATAAAGCCTAAGTTTCTAAGTGCAGAGAATTATAAGTCTAGAAAAGTTGTAAAAGTTCTGAGA
The DNA here is from genome assembly GCA_932364175.1 of Eruca vesicaria subsp. sativa. Lineage (NCBI taxonomy): Eukaryota > Viridiplantae > Streptophyta > Magnoliopsida > Brassicales > Brassicaceae > Eruca > Eruca vesicaria. The sequence continues at coordinate 173,615 of CAKOAT010534043.1, forward strand.
TTAGAGCTCTGAAAATCGTACCCTTGTTCTTGTCCTCGAGCTTCTGCTTATATACTCCTTCTCTAGACGGTTGGTCTTTCCTTTTCCGCCCAGATTCGCGTTTATAGGAAATCTTCCATTTATCTCGATCTTTCCATTTTTCTTCGGAAAGCTTCTATTTTATCTTCAAACTTGACATTTTCCTACTCCTGCGAATAATGAGTAAACCGTCATCATATCTTTGGGCTGGATCTTGTCTAAAGTCGTGAGTAGGATTTTATCGCATTATAGGACTTTCCGAGCCGTTTTGCGATTTAGCCGTTTTACGACTTTAGATGAGATCGTTTCCTGATACGATGCCGTTTTATAAAACATCTCGAGTTAATCGTATAGTTTGGCAATAGTCGGTGTTTTGTTTAACTATTGCCGTGTTATACGATTTTACGAGAAAACAAGTCTTTAGCGGTTTTTAATAAGATATCTCAAGTTAATTGTATAGTTTGGCAACGTTCGGTGTTTTGTTTAATTGTTGCCGTTTTATACGATTTACTCGAGGTTTTACGAGAAAACAAGCCTTTTACGCTTTTTTATCGTAAAACTCCAATGGTAAGACGAATCGAGACGAAACGAGAGATGTTCCGATCACGGTTAAGAGTACGATCAAGTCGAGGGGCATGGATGGTTTGGTTTAGCTCACCAATAGGCGAGCTGGTCAAGCACGGCCAGCTCGCCAGTTGGCGAGCTAGACGGGACGGTTCAGCTGGCCAACAGACGAGCTGGTCAAGGATGGCCAGTTTGCCTGTTAGCGAGCTGGACTGGTTGGTTCAGCTCGCCAAAAGGCGAGCTGTCAATCACAGCCAGCTCGCCTGTTGCGAGCTGGTCGGTTGTTCGGTTTCGATCGTTTTCTTGACCCGAGATCCTCTCGATGAGTATAAGGAGAAATAATCGTAGATGCTGATCTCGAGGTTATTGTTTTCGACCTTAATAACATCCATACTATTTTGGGAAGTTTGGAGGTTACGGCTGTTTTTTGCTAATTTGGCCAATTTGGACTATCGCGGATTGTTTTATTCGATTTTCCGATAATTTCCAAGATGAGGATTATTAAGTTTATGGAATTCCTTTGTTCAGAGAATCCTTAGATTTCTTTTCGAAACTATTTCGTATTTCTAAAATCTATTCTTAACTTTTTGGAAATTTTTGGTCGTTGATTCAGTCGTGACCGATTTTGACCCCAATATTTCATACTTTGATACGAGTTTTTTGTAATCTCGTATCTTCGTAGAAAGACTATAGTTTCTTGTATGCTTTTTCCGGGACTCTTAGCCATTGATTTCGTCGTGACCGATTTTGACCCCAACATATCTGCCTCCCCCCCCCTTCTGTTTCCGTGTGAGCCTCACTCATGTCGCGATGCTTGCCAAGAAAAAGAAGAAACCTTGTCCATATGTCGTTCTGTCTTTCAAATCTTTTCGACTAGCGCGTAAGTCCAATAAACGTCGTGGTATGGATAAGAAGAGAAAAAAGTCGATCTCTCTAGCCGATTTTGGTGAAGCTGCAATTGGGTCTTCGATACCATCGACTTCTTCTCCTGCGACTGCTTGTCCCATGAAATCTGGATCTACTCTTGCTTGTAGTTCTGGTTCTGCTGGCTCTCCTTTACAGTCAAAGGAGGCTTCTCCTTCTAGTTTGTTGTTTGCTTCTCCTCCGGCAAAGGAGGCTGTGTGTCTCACTAGTGGTTCTGGATCTGCTCTCGTCGGCTCCAAAGCTACGGGAGACGGTGTCACTCCTGAGAGAAATTACGCTGATTTACTCTGCTCAATTGCAAGAAATGGGGACCCGTCAGAACATGTCTCTGGTGTTCCTTTCGTCCTTATCCCAGACTAAAATATAGAGGATGCTAAACTGGATTTCAGAGATTTCATTTACGCTCATTTCCATGGAGATTCCCCTTCCATGGGAAAGATTATCGGAGTGGTTAATGCGGTGTGGGCAAGAGTTGGCCCTCGGATCTTTGTCCATAAAATTGGACAAGGTATGTATCTCCTCAGAGTCACAAATCCTAGGACTCGTGAGGTTCTTTTGTCTCGGACCTGTTGGAATATAGGTGGTTTTCCTATGTTTGTGGCTTCCTGGTCCCCTGACTACTCACCGGACAAACCACCACTTACAAGCTCTATTGTACCAGTAGAGATGCGCAACGTTCTGTATCTTTTGTTCAATAAAGAAAGCTTGAGTCGTATAGCTACAACTGTTGGGAAACCTGAGTCGCTAGCACCTGAAACTGAGCGTAAGGAAAACTTTCAAGTCGCGAAGTTGTATGTCAAGGTCGATCTTACTGCACCACTTCCACACAAGATTGTCTCTGGGTTCTCGAATGGTAGGGAAGTTCAAATTGAGGTCACTTATCCATGGTTGGCTGTGAAGTGTGATTCTTGCAATAGATATGGCCACAAGACTGACAGGTGCACCTTTGGAGTTTCGGAAGGTTATTTGGGACAGATGAGTGCAAGGAAATTCATTGCAGAACCTAGTAGGAAAAGGTCAAAACCTCGACCAGGGCGCTCCAGAGATAAGTTGGGAAAGAAGACGGTTCTCCACTATGTTCCTGTGGTCCATGTTTGTAACAAAGGGAATACTGATATCCCTGATGGTGAAAAGGAATCAGTTACTACTTCAGAGCCTAATCAGCGTCTACCCGTAAATTTTGTTTCTGATATTGAGACGGTTAATACCATGGAGCCTATTCAGGGTCCAGCCGAAAATTCTGTTCCTGATGGTGAAACGTATACTAAGACAGAGTCTCTCCATGGTGGTGAAGATGCAGTTTTAGAAGAAGGAGAAATTTGTCAAAAAAATTTAGTTGGGGTTTCCGAAACAATTACTGTTACTAATCGTTTTGCTAGTCTTGCAGGTTTAGATCAGGCTACAGAAGTTAACATCTCAGAAATGTTGGCTACAGTTTCTTCATAAGCTTCAGATGTTTTTAAGTTTGGGATTCATACGTCTGTTGATGGCCTAGTCTCCTCTCAGACTGATTCTTCATAATCATCAGATGCTGTTGATGTAGAAATTGGCTCTCACAATCAGGAAGGTTCAGCAGATCGTATAAGCGACAAGAAACAGAGTGATAGCCCTCTTGGGGCTGCAACAAACTTTGATGGTACTAATCATATTCTTCCTGGTAATCCGGGACTAAACAAGGAGCTTACAATCTTCCTTCTGAGGATCGAGACAAACCTTTTTTCCTGCCTAAGAACAGGAAGAGTGGCAGCAAGGTCACAAAACATCAATAAAACAAGTAGTTATGAGTTTTTTTGCGTGGAATGATCGTGGCCTGAATAGTGATAGACGCCACACCATGACCAATGATTGGATTAATATCCATAGGCCACTTTTTGGAGCTTTTTTGGAGACTCACATTTTGGAGAGTAATAAAGAGAGAATTTTGGGAGCTATCTCAAGGTGATGGAACTATTTTGGGAATTTCGAAGCAAATAACGCTGGTCATATCATTATTGTTTGGGATCCTAGGATTACTTTTCTTGTCTACAATGCAACATCTCAATCAGTCACTTGTGGAGTCACAATTTTTTCTGAAGACATTACCTTTACGGTCACCTTTGTCTATGGGTTTAATTTACTCGAGGATCAGTCATCGGTTTGGATAAATCTGGCATAATTACAAGTTTCTACGCCGGTTTCGGATCATCCGTGGTGTGTGCTACGGGACTTCAATCAGATGCTGCGGTCTTCTCATCATTCTAATCACCTTTCTTTGCGTATTGATGATTTTGGTTTGGATGAAGCTAATCTTGGGCTCTAAGATGCTCAGTTATTTGAAGCTCAAGCCAAGGGATCGCCTTTCACTTGGAGGAACTTCCAGGACGATAATCCTATATCCACCAAGATTGATCACGCTTTCATTAATCAGCCTTGGTCTTCTTCTTTCCCGGACTCCTTTGAAGATTACCTTAACCCTTCCAATCCGATCATACTCCCTGCCTTTTCCGGATTCCAGCTTTAAGACGTCAGGTTTTGAAACCATTAAAATTTTTTCATCATGTTATAGATCATCCAGAATATGCTGACACTTTTAATGAAGCTTGGAATTGTGGCCAGCTCACAGGTACTGACCAGTTCAAATTGGTTCGATCTCTAAATACTTTAAAGAGACCTCTACGTAGACTTAATAAGCGACATTACATTGGTATTTCCCAAAGGGTCAAGGCTCAGAAGGAAATAGTCGATGAGCTACAACGACGTCTGCTTACTTTTTCTGATGTATGTACTGCTCGTGAAGAGCATCTTGAGCGTGACAAATTGAACACGTTGCTTAAGGCTGAGGAGAAGTATTATAGACAGAGGTCCCGGGTTAGATGGGCTGATGTTGGTTATCGCAATACGCCTTTCTACCCTCAGATGGTTTCTCATCACGCTTCTAGGAACCACATCCATTTTCTTAAAGACAACAACGATAACTTGTATTATGTGGATGATATTAAGGCGCTTTGTGGGAACCGAAATTCACCTACTGTAAATGAATCATAAATAAGGGAACTTTGAGTAAACCCTAAGTTCCCAGAGGACCCGGCTATCTGCGGAACCGCACAATAACAATTAAGAAAACGATGAATTTAAAATTAAAGTAAGAATGAACGAAATGAAGAGCAAGAAGGATCTTATTCCGAATCTGCGTAAGAACGGTTACAACGAGAGCGGACTTAGCTACGCGAGCCGTCGGCGAAATCCCTAACTCTAGAAGTCTAAGACCGAAAACCCTAGTTGAGACGCAGCTCGATAACAAAAATGGAAAAACTCCTAAATGCTAAGTTTGGTGGTGAAAGCTCTGAAAACTTGTCCTGTTTCTGCCATATGCCTCTTGCTTATATACTCCCTTCCTTGGCGGTTTGGTCCTTCCATTTCGCCCAGATTCGAGTTTATCGGGAATCTTCCATTTATCTTGATCTTCCCTTTTTTCCCGCGGAAATCTTCTATTTATCTTCAAACTTGCCATTTATCTTTAAAATTGACATTTATCTTCCTTCTGCGGGTAAATCGTCAAAATGTCATCGTATCTTCGGGTTAGATTTTGTTAAGATCGCGAGATGGGCTTTCATCACGTTTTAGGACCTTCCGAGTCGTTTTGGGATAAATCCGTTTTGCGACTTTACACGAGATCGTTTTCTGATCCGATGCCGTTTTCAATAAATTCCTCGAGTTAATCGTAAAGTTTAGCTACGTTCATTTCTCGGTTAATCGTTGCCGTTTTTACGATTCACTCGACGTTTTTTTATTAAAAACGTGTTTTTTATTAAAAACGTGTTTTTTATTAAAAACGTGTTTTTTATGATTTTTATTAAAAACGTGTTTTTTATGATTTTTATTAAAAACGTGTTTTTTACGATTTTTAAGAAAAATCTCGAATAAATCGTATAGTTTAGGCAATGTTCGGTGTTTCGTTTAACCGTTGCCGTTTTCTACGATTTTCTCGAGTTCTTTTCGAGAAAACAAAGTTCTACGATTTTTATCGTAAAACTCGAACGATAGGACGGATCGAGACGGAACGGGAGACATTTCGACCGTGGTTCGGAACATGATCGTGTCGAAGGACGTAAGCCTTGAATCGGGGACGTGGGAGATCGAGGCTCGGAATGGTCGGCTTGACGTACAACGAGCTACCCAGGAAGCTTCTAGCTCGCCGTTCGGCGAGCTAGTCGGGACGGGACTAGCTCACCGAACGGCGAGCTGGGCCAGCTGTCTCAGCTCGCTGTTCGGCGAGCTAGTCGTGATAGGACTAGCTCGCTGTTAGGCGAGCTAGTCATGTCGGGACTAGCTCGCGTTTTACGGCAGTTTTGGTTTTTCACGGTTTTATGCTTAACTCGGACGATCGTGTAATCGACGTTTGTTTTGCTCTTCCGAGATAACGATCTTCCGAGTTTCCCGTGGATTTCCTTTGTTCGGAAATCTCTTTTGAATTTATAGAACGATTTCTTGAGTTTTATAAAACTATTTGTCGAGTTTTATAAAACGATTTCTCGAGTTTTATAAAACAATTTCTCGAGTTTTATAAAACGATTTCTCGAGTTTTATAAAATGTATTTTTTATCTTTTTCGGGGAGTTTTGGCTATTGATTCCGTCGTACTGATTTGGACCCCAATAGTTAGCCCCCAGCTCGTAATAATCGTGGAGTTCTTACAAGCGGAGGGAACTTGTTTGGCAAGTTTGGTAGAATTAGGCGGAACTTTAATGGCCAAAAGTCCAAAGGTGAATAGTAAACTTTTTCTTATAAGTATATGGGGTGAGTTCTCAAGTTCTTCATCATTTTCCCATAACTTGTCTAAGCCTCAAGAAGTTTTTTCTCTACTTCTTCCTTTGGATCTTCTCTTTTTCTTTTGTCTGTTTAACATGTCTTCCGAATGGAAAGCTTCGGACCACGCTCATGCATCAAATTTTGACCTAAGCGACCTTAAGATCTCCGGCGGCTGTGTCCTTCCTAGGCCAATCTTTCGGCGCTTTTCCACGATTGAGAAAGAATTTTTGGAATACTGGTTAGCCTTGTATGCCGCCGACGTTCTGCCTTCGAATTCCTGGGTTCCGAAGAAGGATAAGCTTCGGAAGAAAATGGTTGGTCCAAGCGTGAGTACTATCGGTTCTCTCAAGGATTTAAGGAATTCCCGTGCGATCCCTGAATCGGTTCAGTTTTGCCTTCCCGTCCAAGGCCAAGATGCCGAGAATCCGCCTCCGGGTTATTTGCTACGAAGCCTTTCTGCTGAACTATCAGTTACGGTTCCCTATTCCTCGAGCCATTGTTAAGTTCTTAGATAGGTTCGGCGTACTGTTCAGCCAGCTACGTCCTAGTGGGTTGCAGCACCTTGTCGGGATCTTGGTGCTAGGCTACGAGTGCGGAATGTCCCTTGACACAGACTATCTTTAGCTATGTTGACATTCAAGCGCGGAAGAGGGGGCGGCTTTAACCTAACCTCTCAGCGAGAAATGACGGTTATCGGCGGGCTCGCCTCGAACGATCATGATTGGACTGATCGGTTCTTCTATGTCAAAATTGATAGCGCGTCGGTGGAGGAAAGTTGTATTCCTTTGTTCAGGACCGTGCGGGTGGCAACTGGTATTTTATTGGCGTGATCTACATATCTGTATTTATATAGATTTTAACCTTTTCGTGTGTTTTGCAGTGTATGTCCCCTGCAGGCCGCTGCTTGACGATTTCCCGAAGGTCATGAATCTTCTTCGTGGCGGTCCACTTCATTGGGGATATTTTTCCCTGAAAAGGGTCCGTCGAGCCGTTGCCTATTATTCATCCGGTTTTTCTTGGGACGGTCGTACTGAGGTCGAGGCGGATGACGGCGCGGAGGAGAGGGAAAGGTCCAGATCTCCGCAGGACAGAGAAGTTCCGATCGGTCACGTTCGAGCGTTCGATGATGATGTTAATATCGAAGACCTTATTGACTTTTCAGCCTCTGAATTTGATCCGGCCGAGACATCATCCCGAGCACCGGCCAACACACCGTTTGCAAGGGCGTCGAGGCTTTTTAACAAGGTCTGTTTGTTTCACTTTATCTTGGTATTATACACGGTCGCCTCTTTTATTATTATTTTTTTTATAAAGCAGTATTTTCCACGTTTCGCAGGGTCTCCGCTTCAAGAACGAAGCGGTGAGTGCGAGTAGTGCGGAACTTCGCAAGGCCAAATCTTGGGCTGTAGCGGCGGAGACGGAGGCTGCTCGTCTCAATGAAGTGATCGGTGCCAGTTTCTCTCGGGCCCAGGACTTAGCTACAAGGGAGGCCGCTCGTGTGAAGGAGGAGTATGAAGCCGAATCTCGCCGAAGCTTAGAGCTTTCTGATACGATGGTTAGTCGTGCTGGTAGAGCGGGCAAAAGAGAGGTTGCTGCGGAGTTGATGGCTTGTCGCGAGTGGTTCATGCCTCTTTATGCGGAGTTTGAGGATGCGCAAAGGGTGAACGGCGATTTCCGCGAGTGTCGGGGTGTAGTTGGCAGTTTGCACCTTACTGTGGGAACCGAAATTCACACTTGTCGATTTCCGTTAAATAAGAAAACTTAGGAAAACCCTAATTTTCCAGAGGAACCGGATCTCTGTGAAAGCCAACAACAAGTAACCAAATAAATGTGGAAAAATTTGAAAAACGTAATAAAACGAATTTAAAGAAAAAGTAGATCTTATTTGATTTCGCGTAAGGGCGTTGCGATCATTACAAGGGTTTACAAAGGCTTTGGCCACAGGGCCGTCAGCGAGTTATCAACATAAAAACCTTAAACCTAATCGAGTCGCAGCTCGATATAAAAAGACGGAAAAAGATAAGAAAAAAGATTTGATTGATTTCGGACTGAACCTTATGAAAGGCTGCCTACGTACCCCTTTCGAGGATCAAGTCGAACGTAGTTAAGTTGATAGAGCTGGACCAGAGATCGAACCGCCTAGGCGAGTTCGTCTAGTAATTGAGCGCCAGTCATAGAAACCGAACTTGTCGAGAAAAAGCCTAATTTTCTAAGTGCGGAAAATCCGAAGTCTAGAAAAGTTGTAAAAGTCTCAGATGAGAGCTCTGAAATTCGTCCCTTGCTTCTGCCCTATGCCTTTTATTATATACTCCCTTCCTAGGCGGTTTAGTCTTTCCATTTCGCCTAGATTCGAGTTTAATGGGAATCTTCCATTTATCTCGATCTTTCATTTTTTCCCGCGGAAATCTTCTATTTATCCTCAAACTTGAGATTTATCTTCAAGTTTGACATTTATGTTCTTTCTGCAAGTAAATCGCCAAAACGTCGTCGTATCTTCGGGCTGGACTTCGTTTAAAGTCGCGAGTCGCTTTTATCGCGTTTTATGACTTTCCGAGCCGTTTTGCGATAAATCCGTTTTACGACTTTAGATGAGATCGTTTCCTGATACAATGCCAAATTTAGATAAGTTTCTCGAGTTAATCGTAAAGCTAAGAAATGTTTGATGTTTCGATTAGTCGTTGCCATTTTCTACGATTTACTCGGCGTTTTATTAAAAACGCGTTTTGTACGATTTTTACGAAAAATCTCGAATAAATCGTATAATTTAGGCAATATTCGGTGTTTCGTTTACTCGTTGCCGTTTTATACAATTTCCTCGAGTTCTTTTCGAGAAAACAAAGTTTTACGGTAGTTATCGTAAAACTCGGACAATAGGACGGATCGAGAAAAAACGGGAGACATTACGACCATGATTCGGAATACGATCGTGTCAAAGGATGTATGCCTTGAATCAAGGATGTGGGAGATCGAGGCTCGGGATGGTCGGCTCGACGTACGGCGAGCTAGTTCAGCTTGACCAGGTCGCCATATGGCGAACTAAGCGATAAGAACCTGTGGGGCAAAGTCAACACCTCTTAGTTCACCGTTGGGGAGTCTCTAGTTCGCCTGCTGGCGAACTAAGCCAGCTTGGCTTAGTTCGCCAGCAGGCGAACTAGTCGGGAGGTTCCTAGTTTGCCTGCTGGCGAACGAAGCCGAGCTGGCTTAGTTCGCCAGCAGGCGAACTAGTCAGGAAACTCCTAGTTCGCGTTTTGCGACGGTTTCGGTTTTTCACGATTTTGTAAAACGATTCTCGATTTTTATAAAACGATCTTCGAGTTTTATAAAACGATTCTCGAGTTTTATAAAATGATTCTCGAGTTTTATAAAACGGTTTTTCGAGTTTTTATAAAACTATCTTCGAGTTTTATAAAACGATTCTAGAGTTTTATAAAATGATTCTCGAGTTTTATAAAACGATTCTCGAGTTTTAGAAAACGATTCTCGAGTTTTATAAAACGATTCTCGAGTTTTATTAAACGATTCTCGAGATTTATAAAACGGTCTTCGAGTTTTATAAAATGATTCTCGAGTTTTATAAAACGATTCTTCGAGTTTTATAAAACAATTCTTGAGTTTTATAAAACGATTCTTGAGTTTTATAAAACTATTCTCGAGTTTTATAAAACGATTATTCGAGTTTTAGAAAACGATTCTCGAGTTTTATAAAACGATTCTTCGATTTTTATAAAACGATTCTCGAGTTTTATAAAACGATTCTTCGAGTTTTATAAAACGATTCTTCGAGTTTTATAAAACGATTCTTGAGTTTTATAAAACGATTCTCAAGTTTTATAAAATGATTCTTTGAGTTTTATAAAATGATTTCTTTTATATTTTCTGCGGAGACTTTTTGCCATTGATTCCGTTGTGACCGATTTTGACACCAACAGTTAGCCCCCCAGCTCGCTAGAATCTTGAGCCTTTAGCGTAAGGTTCTTGCGAGTGGTTAGCCAGTTTTAGTTAAGTTATGCGGAATTAATGGTTGGAAAGGTCCATTGAAAGTGATCTTTCCACTCTCCAGGGAGCGGAAAGCGTTTAAGATTAGGGCTGCGCCTTGTGAAGGCTGCCTACGTACCCTTTTGAGGGGATCAAGCCTTTCGTAGTTCATTTCGGTTAAGGTTCGTATGACCTGTTTCCTAGCAAGACCATTACGGTCTAGTTATATGTTGTGTATGAATTATCGAGCATATTGATGTCGATGGCATCTGGACCTTTGCCGGCCTTGAGACTAGCCTCGTAGACCGTTTTGTCTGGCCGAGCGTGGCCATTATAGTTTTCGGACTGGCCGTGTGCGGCTCTGAGTCCCTGCCACTTTTGCGGCTTTATTAAAAATCAGTTTGCGTTTTTAAGAGAGTGTTTTTATTCGTATGAATGTAGCGGGAAGATTATGAAATGATATTGAGGGAGGTCCGCGAGTTGTCGTCTCGCATTCCTTTTTCCCTTAGTGTATCGCCTTGTTCGCTTGCCCGTTTTAGGATGTTTAGTAAATCGAGTGAGCGTTTAGATATAGACGAAGAGACATGCCTTTAGGATTTCGAATCATGCCTTGAGACGTTAGAGAACAGTGTGATGGGTTTAGGGCAAGACCTAGGTTTACTTTCGGATAGAGGCTATGCGATGACTAGTCGGCTTTTGTTTTGCCTGTTGCGATTTTAACATGATTCCATGCCGATTTAGAATCTGCGATAGGTTCTCGGCTTATACGTTTCGTATGGTTGGAATCGAGCATCTCACCGAGAACAATTTCTAAGTTGCCTGGAAGTGCTGACCAAAAATTTGGATTTCTTTTATAGCGTGCTGTTTTATCCTAGTCGGATGTATGCGGACCAGTGGGTCGATGCGTTTGTTTAGGACGGCTAGCGTGCTCGACGGGGCCAATCGCCGAGCGTTTGTGTTTTTATAGTCGCGGACGGACTTAGTAAAATGTTTTTCTCGAGAATTTAAGCGACGTCTAGCCAATCTTCTCTGAAAGTATTTGGTGTACAAGTTTTTGTAGAGATGATTAAGTAATTGTTACTGCGGAAATATTTTCCGGATGTTCGGACTTTCTTTTTGCGTTTTCGATAGTAGCGGAAATTTTATAATGTTCTAACTTTGCCTTTATTAAAAAAGTTTCGAAAATTTTTCGATTAAAAAGCGAATGTTTTAAAAATTTGGGAGTATACGAATACTCGTATACGCACCCACTCCCCCCCCCCCCCGTTTTCGAAAGGGGGATAGCTGAACTCGTCTTTAGGCGAGCTGCCTACGTATTCTGCTAACCCTAGCCATGACAAGTTTGAATCTGCTCATGAAATCGCGGAGGGATTAGTCCTCCTTTTGCGACAAGCTCCAGAGATCAACGTCAGAGGTTTCCGGATTGATGAACATCGAGTATTGCTACAGGAATTTGGAAACGAGTCGGCGGAAACTTCCAATCGAATTCCACCTAAGTTTGGCGAACCACTCGAGCGCTACTCCTTCTAGGTTTTCGATGAAAAGACGGCAGTAGCCTGCGTCCTTTTCGTGATCCTTGAGTTTGGCTCGTCCCATGGTGATCTGGAAAGCCTGAAGGTGCGCTTTGGGATCAGACGTCCCATCGTAAGTTGGCACCTTAAGTTTCCCGAGATCGGTAGCTTGACCTCGGTGATGCGAGCCGTGAAGGGCGTTTTTCTAGATTCGTATAGCAGCCGATCGATTTCGGGTGCGGCCCTGGTAGCGTGATGAATCTGAGATTTCACCGCTTTTACCACTGCGGCCATTTTAGTGATGTACTCGCGGAGATCGCGGATCTCGATCATGTCGCCAGCAGTTGTTCGACCTGGTTGGCGTTTGCTGCGAGTAACCGGAGATCGCTCCTCGGCAGTTTTTGCGTATAGCTCAAAGTGGAGCTCCTCCTCGTCTCCAGTAAGAGAACGCTCGGGAGAAGACTCCGGCGGAGGGCTGCAAGTTTTCCTCCTCCTAGGATGGACGTCAGCGTCTTCGTCTGACGAGTCGGCTTGGCCGCTCGTTTCCAGGTTAACCCTTTCGATGCCGTCTCCCTCGGTCTCCTGTTCACGAGTAGGAGATTTTCTGATTCGTTTAGCGTCGCGTCAGGGTTATATTTTCCGGAATCCTTCTCTGGTAAGTTACACTGGTCGGTTCTGGGGTGATCCATAGGAGTCTCGAAATCTAGCCTCCTTCCGCGGATTTTAGTAGCTCCGTGGGGGCGAATTGTCCTGGTTTTCGCAGTTAGGCTTTCGACCCATTTTGCGAGCGAACCAATGAGCTTTTCCTGCTCTTCCGATTTTTTGTTAAACTCGGAGAGCATCTTTTCGATGGTCTCGGCGTTAGCGTTTGTAGCGTTGGCCGCGGGCGCATCTTGTGGTGGTGGTGTTTTATCAACGTTGTCGCATTCGTTGCGAGTTTGTTGGTCACTAGTCATCGTTTCTTCGTTGGACATGTTGCGGCTTCAGTGTAAGATAGATCCGACCCCCCCCCCTCCTTCTAGCGCCAAACTGTGGGAACCAAAATTCACCTACTGTCAATGAATCGTAAATAAGGGAACTTTGAGTAAACCCTAATTTCCCAGAGGACCCGGCTATCTGCGGAACCGCACAACAACAATTAAGAAAACGATGAATTCAAAATTAAAGTAAGAATGAACAAGATGAAGAGCAAGAAGGATCTTATTCCGAATATGCGTAAGAACGGTTACAACGAGATTGGCCTTAGCTACGCGAGCCGTCGGCGAAATCCCTAACTCTAGAAGTCTAAGACCAAAAACCCTAGTTGAGACGCAGCTCGATAACAAAAACAGAAAAATTCCTAAATGCTAAGTTTGGTGGTGAAAGCTCTGAAAAACGTGTCCTGCTTGTGCCCTATGCCTCTTGCTTATATACTCCCTTCCTTGGCGGTTTGGTCCTTCCATTTCACCCAGATTCGAGTTTATCGGGAATCTTCCATTTATCTTCCCTTTTTTCCCGCGGAAATCTTCTATTTATCTTCAAACTTGTCATTTATCTTTAAACTTGACATTTATCTTCCTTATGTGGGTAAATCGTCAAAACGTCATCGTATCTTCGGGTTAGATTTCGTTAAGATTGCGAGATGGGCTTTTATCACGTTTTAGGACCTTCCGAGTTGTTTTGCGATAAATCCATTTTGCGACTTTACACGAGATCGTTTCCTGATCCGATGCCGTTTTTTAATAAGTTCCTCGAGTTAATCGTAAATTTTAGCTACGTTCATTTCTTGGTTCATCGTTGCTGTTTTTACGATTCACTCGACGTTTTTTATTAAAAACGCGTTGTTTACGATTTTTACGAAAAATCTCGAATAAATCGTATAGTTTAGGCAATGTTCGGCGTTTCATTTAACCGTTGGCGTTTTATACGATTTCCTCGAGTTCTTTTTGAGAAAACAATATTTTAGGGTTTTTATCGTAAAACTCGAACGATAGGACGGATCGAGACAGAACGGGAGACATTTCGACCGTGGTTCGGAACATGATCGTGTCGAAGGACGTAAGCCTTGAAACGGGGACGTGGGAGATCGAGTCTTGGGTTGGTCGGCTCGATGTACGGCGAGCCGAACCGGACCAGTTCAGCTCGCCGTTCGGCGAGCTACCCGGGAAGCTTCTAGCTCGCCGTTCGGCGAGCTAGTCATGTCGGGACTAGCTCGCGTTTTACGGCGGTTTCGTTTTTTCACGGTTTTATGCTTAACTCGGACGATCATGTAATCGACATTTGTTTTGCTCTTCCGAGATAACGATCTTCTGAGTTTTCCGTGGATTTCCTTTGTTCGGAAATCTCTTTTGGATTTATAAAATGATTTCTTGAGTTTTATAAAACGATTTCTCGAGTTTTATAAAACGATTTCTCAAGTTTTATAAAACGTATTTTTTATCTTTTTGCGGGGAGTTTTGGCCATTGATTCCGTCGTACCGATTTTGACCCCAACATGCATGCTGCAAATTACTTTCAATGGATTCTTGGTACTATTGATCTTCATGTCTCTTCTCCAGCTCAGATGAGTTAAGAAGCTTGCTTCCGTTTTTCTTCTCCGACCTCCAACAAGATTACTTAAAGCGTCATGTTTCTGCAGCATAAATTGAAGCAACTTTGTTTTCTATGCCATTGGATAAGAGTCCAGGTCCAGATGGTTATTCGGTGGAGTTTATTAGAGCTTCATGGGATACAGTTGGTGAAGACGTGATTAAGGCTGTCAGTGAGTTTTTCAGAAATGGTCGGTTACTTAAGGATATGAATACGACTGCTATTGCTTTAATCCCTAAGAAGTCCCAAGCTTGTTCGCTTGGTGATTTCAGACCCACCAGTTGCTGCAATATTGTCTACAAGCTTATCTCAAAAATTATTGCCAGCCGTCTTAAGCCAATCCTCTCAAAATGTGTAAGTCCTAATCAAGTGGCTTTTTTGAAAGGTCGTAGCTTAGGGGAGAATGTTCTATTAGTGACTGAGCTGATAGAGGATTATAATAAAGCCTCTTGTCTCAAGAGTGCTATGCTTAAAATAGACATTCGTAAAGCTTTTGATACTGTTTGTTGGGACTTTGTAATCAAGGTTTTGGAAGCTCAGCAATTTCCTCCTATGTTTATCTCTTGGATTACCGAGTGCATTTCCTCACCCAGATTTTCAGTAGCCATTAATGGAGAATTAGCAGGGTTTTTATGGGGCAAAAAGGGTCTTAGACAAGGTGACTCTATCTCCCCTTACTTGTTTATAATGCTGATGGAAGTCCTCTCTCTGTTGTTGAACAAAGCCGAGGCTGATGGTGCATTTCGGCTTCATCCGCTCTGTGCAACTCCTAAGCTCACTCATTTATTGTTTGCGGATGATCTCTTGGTTTTCTCGGATGGATCTCGTGGTTCAACGTCAGGTATTAAAGCTATTATGTGTAAGTTCAAGGACTGGTCCGGGTTAGACAAAAATGAGTCAAAGACTGAGATTTTTTATGGTGGTTACACTGATATTCAAATTTTTGTGCTGAGTGATCTTTCTGGGTTCAAGCGTGGAGAGTTTCCCACAAGGTACCTAGGTCTTCCATTAAGTCCAAAAAGGATTTCGGGAGCCACCCTGCAACCCTTTGTTGATCGAATAACGGCTAAGCTTCATTCCTGGACTGTCAAAGTTCTTTCTTTTGCCGGTAAGGTTCAGATGGTGACTTCGGTTATTTATGGCATGGTCAATTTCTGGAGTTCAGTTTTTGTACTACCTAAATGGTTTTATGCCAAGGTGGACTCTCTTTGCTCTAGTTTTCTTTGGAAGAGCATCACTTCTTCTGCGGCTCTGTTTTATGTTCTGCTGCTGATGAATCTCATTCCCATCTTTTCTTTGAGTGTTCGTTTGCTGCTGTTGTTGGGAATCGTTTTTTTTGGCAGGTACATGGCGTCTCCTCCTACCTCTGTTGCAGCAGTGGTCGGCTTATGCCATCATCTTTATGGGACTCAAGCTGCTCGGGATGTAGCTGTTATGAAGCTCCTCATTCAACTTATTATTTACAACCTCTGGGGCAAAAGGAATGCACGCATCTTCAAGGACGTATCGAAGACCCCGGAGGCTTTCTACAGGGTGGTGGATCGCTCTACGCGGGATAGGTTGCTGTCTCTACCGTCCGCGTCAACCACCTCGCCGTCGTTGCTAGAGTTGTACTTTTGCTTTGTTACCCCTTATAGTTAATGCTTCCCTCTCAAACTTATTCTCTCTTTATCTCTCTCTCCTCTGCTCTTTGTAATAAGTTCTGGTTCTCACAACATTGTAAGACTCAGAAAATGGTTATAAATCTTAACATTTAGACCTAAAAAAAACAAAATTTTGGTTTATGTATGAATTGAAATCTGATTTGTTCACTGGGTTGCCGGTTTCTGAGTTTTTAACAATTCAATACATGTTTTTGACCGGTTCAACTTTAGTTAGATTTTGCTATTAACTCAACCTGGACGGTCTCCAGTTCGCGGTTTAGTCCGGTCATACTGTTTGGTCCAGATTTAAAAATATATTATTGGAATAGGTGAGTGAATACGCTTAATGTTAGCAATGGGAGAGAGTTACAGTTTAGGACATATTTGTACCGAGTTCGGTCGTGTGTCAGTGAAATGAGTGACGGGACTCGTCGGTGGGTTATTACAAAGGTGCAAGTCGGGATGAACCAAGAGAATGGGAGATTTTATTTATAATCGGGAAAGAGTACAAAGAGAATCCCGGTGCTCGGGGAGCTTAACCGGGAGAAGTTCTGGGTTCGATTATGACAACAAAATAAACTAAGTGATTTGCCCTAATCTATGCCGCCGTCTCTGAGTCAGGTTTCGGATCCCCTCTTCGTGCTTCTCTCCTTCCCTTTTATAGCTTGGACTCCTCCTCGGTCTTAACCTAGGTCGTCCCCGGCTCGTGGGCCTTCGGTGTTGGGCCTATTGCTGGCTCGATAAGATGAATTTAACTGCTTGTACGGACGCCACTCGGGTGTAAGTGAATTGTCTGTCCTCGTCAACAATTCACCCTTATTGGGCCGAGTGTGATTTCCTGTGGGCCTTGAGGGGTCGACGAGTCGATAGAATGAGCCACTTAGGTTTACAGGAAAGCATACTCGGAGCGCGGGAGAAAGTTTCGAAAGCCCCCCTTTTACGCGAGGAGTTTGCTCGGCAGCCGGGGTGTACGTGGGCACGCTGCTTGTTCTCGTGCAGACAATCGGTTGTTCGCGATTCACTCGGTGACTAAGCGAGTGCGGTGATTGCGTCGCTTACTCGATTTTCATCCGGAAATATGTTTCGCTATTTGCTCAGTAATCAAGTGAGAATTGTGATTGCGTTGCTCACTCGGTTTCCGTTGGTTGATGTTTCCCGTGGTTCACTCGGTAATGGAGCAAAAGCGACGATCGCGTTGTTTACTCGGCTTCCGTCCGGTAAAATGTTTCGCGATTTGCTCGGTAATCGAGTGAGAATGGGGATTGCGTCGCTCGCTCGGTTTCCGTTGGTTGATACTTCCCGCGGTTCACTCGGTAATCGAGCAAAAGCGACAATCGCGTTGTTCACTCGGCTTCCGTCCGGTAATATGTTTCGCGATTTGCTCGGGGTGCGCAGGAGGGGAATACGAACCGTCGCGAATGATGGGCTTCTTCTTGTAAGACTCGGCCCATTAAGGGGGGAATGCGAACAGTCGCGAAATAAAATGCCCATCTAGGTCTTCGTAGACCTAATAAATGCAGCACTGAGATCTGCGCCTTACTCTTCTTATATATACCCCTCTTGCCTCTGCTTTTCTCATTCTTCTCCGCGAAATCAGGTACTCTCTCTTCCTTCTCTCTACTTTCTCTCTCTAGATTGTTGTAAGATATATACGCACTGTCGGTTACGATGTGTCTCCGAAAGCGATTGACTCGGGAAGAGAAAGGGAAAGACATAGCGCGAGACGAGACAACTGGCGAGCCTTTGGATGATTTTGAATTAGAGCATCGAAGGGCGCTGCGTGACTCGGCCAGTCTTGATTTGGCGCAAAGGCTTCTTGTCGTTGTGGGAGTCGATTTCACCCTACTGTCAAATAAATCGTAAATAAGGAAACTTCGGGAAAAACCCTAAGTTTCCAGAGGAACCGGCTATCTGCGAGAACCGCACAACGAAAATAAGAAAACGATAACTTAGAATAAAAACGAAAATAAGAGAGATTTGAAAGCAAGAAGGTTCTTATTCCGAATCTGCGTTGAACTG
>CAKOAT010535154.1:10072-65027 GCA_932364175.1 Eruca vesicaria subsp. sativa
TTTTTTTTTTTTTTTTTTTTTTTTTTTTGCACTTTCATAACAATAAGTTTATAAACGTAAAATTAGTTTCAGTTTTTTTTTAAATTTGTTTATACACAGGAGATGATTGTGTTTCAATCGGAGCCGGCTGCTTTAATGTGGCTATTATGAATATTACTTGCGGTCCAAGCCACGGTATTAGGTACCACTTTCCTAAAATTTCTCACTTTTTGGCCAAACTCTATGTGCGGCTCATAGATTAGACTTAAACTCTCAGCATGTGAGATTATAAGCCTCTCTTTCTCAAGTTTAATGAAAGTTTTACTAACCAGATTAAGCTTAGAAACTATAACGAAACCCTAGAGGTTAATGCTGCAGCATAGGCAGCCTTGGAGTACACAACTCAAGTGCATGGGTCTCGAACATTACTGTGACAAACTCAACAATCTGGAACTCAGACAACGGTGTTCGGATCAAGACATGGCAAGGAGGGTCAGGCTTGGTTTCAAGAATCGTGTTCCGCAACATTTTGATGGTGAACGTTCGTAACCCTATAATGATAGACCAGTATTACTGCCAAACCAAGAACTGTGCGAACCAAACCAGCGCAGTCATCATCAGCGATGTCCTGTATGCAAATATCAAAGGGAGCTATGATCTGAGAAGCCCACCTATGCATTTTGGTTGCAGCGACTCTTTCCCTTGTACTAACTTAAGACTAGAGGATGTTGACCTCTTTCCTTACAAAGGCCAGCTTTTTGAAAACCCATTTTGCTGGAATGCGTACGGAAGCATGGAGACGATTACTGTCCCACCTGTTAATTGCCTGCTTGAGGCGCTTCCGGGCTGCTGACACTAGAAGATGTGTTCATTGTTGTTCACCAGACTCAGAATCAGATTCAGAATAAATATGAACACACACACAAAACGTAAGGCTAGCTAGATTTGATGTCAGTGAAGAATATAGAAGATTATAATACACCCTACATTGGACTGTGATTGGTTTGAAGTCAATCAAGTTTGTAACATTAAGACAATAAAAGATACTTTGCAAGTAGGAGAAGCTATTGTAAACGCCGATTCATACTGTGAATTTGGCAAAGAAGAGTAATTGTCTAAAGAGATTTCAGCTCAGTGTATTAATCATTTGTAGAAGAAAATGAATCTTGCTTCTGAAACATGAAAGAGATGATGCATATACGTAGAGAAGTGAACTTATATTTCATTTATTGATAAGCGGTATTTGGTTGCGAGACAAATCAGTTTCATGACACGCACATTTCATGAACAAGAATCAGCCACATTTGGGACAACATTACTTGCAAACAGAAGTGAGTACCTCCAGGAGAGAAGCTGTGAATCTCATCTGCGTCTCCTCATCCACAGCGATGAAAAGAGGAACGTGAACAAAGAGTGAATTGGTCTTGTTCTGTTCTGCAAATCTCAGTGAGTGGTAATACACATAGTTGCACACAAAACGACCTGCATCATCTGATGTTATCACCTCAAAGCCCTTCTTCTCTAAGGCCTTTGTTATCTCTTCAACAGGAAGAGTAGTCTGCAAATCAGTACACAAACATAAGAAGATCAGACAATGAAGCTGCTGAACAGAGGAGACAGTGTGGACTTACCTTTCTTACGGTTGAGATTGGACCATCAGAGGGAACAATAGGCAAATGCTGCAGACCACAAAAATGTTTCATAAAATTACACAAACTAATGAACCAAGAATCAACCAAAGGAGAGTGAAATACAAAAACCTGAGGTTTCCAACCCAATTCATCAGGGCAACGAAAAGTCGCTTCATTCACTGCTTGTTGCTCAATTGCGAATTTCGTAGCGCCACTATTAACTCCAAAATGAACCTAAAGAATCATCAAAACAAACTTCTTCACCATAGAAAATCAAAAACAGGATACTTGAAATCACTTATCTTGACTTAACTTAACTAACTAACCCATATGGTTTTTCCACAACTCGCTGACTCTGATTCCTTCGTGTTGATCGCGGACTGTAGTAACTGATAAAGAGAAGCCAGAGCTCCTTGACCAGCGGTCTCAAGCACGGTACAGCTTTCAAGAACAACGTCTTTCGACTGACAATTCTTAACTAAATATTCTTTCAGGTTGTTTGCAATTTTCTCCGTTGGGTTTTCAGCAACTCCATGGAACTTCTTGAAGCCTGTGATGTTAATTGTCACTGCCGTTGGTCCTTCAGAACCCATCTCTACAACTGAAAAAAATAGAGAAAAAAAAAAGCGGCTGCTGTTAACAGGAGGCACTAACTCTTTATTAACAATCTAAAGACACAACCAGATTTGGACCAATCACTTGTATATCAGGACATGCAATGAAAGGAAGCAGATCTCAATAACTGATGTAAATAACAGAATTTTCAGAGGTCTGATCATCAAAATTCGGAAAAAAAAGAAAAGTGGATCAAACCCAGTTCACAAAATGCGCAAATTAAATAAAAGGATCGTAATTTTTTACCTCGGAGAAACCGATATTGAAATCTGAGAGACTTTTGTGTTCTTCGAGTGAAATCAATTTCTTGTGAATTCTGAGAGATAGAGGAAATGTGACTCAACAACCAGTCTTTGTTTTTATCCAATCAAATGGAAACCTAACTTTAATCATTTCCCACTATGGACGGAAGTTTGATGAAAACCACAGAACAAGACAAGTGACATGGAACATAACATATGTTTAATATTCTTTATTTGTAATATAATGGCCAAAAACAAAAGTGTAGGTCACTTCCCAAAGAAGATAATAGAAACACCATTATTATATGATAATTGTGTGATTCAAGTTGGTGATGCCTGTACATTGCATTGATATGCGTGAACAATTGCCTGCAACATTGTAGACTTAACTAAACCAATAGAATTTGAACCGAACCAACTAAACCAAATTAAAACTTTTTCGGTTGAGTATGAACTGACCGGGTACGGATGATCAGTCTCTCACCAATAATCTTTACAAGAACACACTCCATTCTTGAAATGATGGAATCTGTTTGCATCTCTAAGAATGATCTCTCGCTGTGTCACTTTCGAAATCAGTTTAATGACGACGTGGCAATCACTACAGACTCTAAGGTTCTTGATGACTCGAATGGGAACTCCTTCTGGTAGCTTCAAGAGTCCATAAGCAACCGCGAGTCTCTCACTGTGCAATCTCAAGTTATCCATTTTCTCTTCCTCGTCTACATCATGCAACACATGGCTACAGTCAGGACTATAACCAGCTTCTATCAACAACCCATCTGTCTTCTCCAACATCATCGATATCAACGTTTTCTCGGGATGGTTTCTTAAATCTCCACGGAAGAAAGTGTGCACTTTCTTGTCTACTTCAATCCAGCTACAGCCAGGGAACTTACTTACATTCTTTGTCCTCATGTCTTTCCTCAGCGTTGCAACATCTCCCCAATTAGCTCGAGATGCGTTTATACTAGACAGCAATACGTATGGACCAGCGTTCTCTGGCTCAATCTCAAAGAGTTTCTTTGCAGCAACTTCGGCTAAATCGAGCCGCGAGTGAGTTTTACAAGCTCCCAAAAGAGCTCCCCAAACTGTAGCGTCTGGCTTTATAGTCATACTTTCGATTAGTTTCATCGCTTCGTCTATCCTTCCTGCACGCCCAAGCATATCCACCATGCAAGAGTAATGCTCAACACTTGGTGTAACGCAAAACCTCGACTCCATCGACTCGAATATCTCAACCCCTTCATCCACTTTTCCAGCGTAGCTACAAGCAGTAAGAATTGCGATTATGGTGACTTTGTTTGGCATTGTACCAGACAATGGCATCTCATGGAAAACCTTAAGAGCTTCTTCTCCTAAACCGTGTGACGCATAACCAGAAATGATTGAGTTCCACATGATAATATCCTTTGAAGGAAACCTGTCGAATACTAGCTTTGCTTTCACAAGCTCACCACATTTAACATACATGGTCATCAAAACGGATGCAACGTACACATCAACATCAAACTGACATCTAACCAAATGAGCATGGACCTGTCTACCATACTCTAGACTCGCTAACGTTCCACAGACAGAAAGAACACTGATCAAAGACGGAAAACTAGGTCTAACTCCTTCTCTCTGCATTACACCAAACAAATCAAGAGCTTCCAACTCAAACCCATTTCTCTCGTAACCTTTGATCATTCCTCTCCAAGTAGCATCATCTCTCTCCTTCATTCCATCAAAAACCCTCCTCGCTTTCACCATCTCCCCCTTCTCTCCCAACCCAACAATCATCGCATTACAAGCGATAACCGGTTTCATCGGCATCACCTCAAAGAACTCCTCAGCTTCTTCCATCCTCCCACTCAGTGTATACCCCAAAAGCATCGAAGTCCAAGAAACCTCAGTCTTCTCCGGCATCACTTCAAACAACTTCCTAGCAACATCCACACGGTTATTCTGACAGTAACCAGTAACCATACTCGTCCAAGTAATCACATTCCTATCTCTCATCTCATCAAAAATCCCCCTCGCCTCATCAACTCTCCCTTCTTTACACAACCCACCAATCATATTCGTACTCGCTACAACATCCTTCACAGGCATCATATCATACAACCTCCGCGCGTCATCAACACGCTTATCCTCAATAAACCCACCAAACATCACAGTCCAAGAAACCTCATTCCTCTCAGGCATTCTCCAAAACAGTGCCTCAGCTTCAGCAACCATACCTTCTTGCACATAACCCTTCACCATCGCCGTCCACGAGACAACGTTCCTCTCAGGCATCATCTCAAACGCCTCCCTGGCTTCTCTAATCATCCCGTTTTTTATATACCCAGAAACCAAACCGTTCCAAGAAACTATGTTTCTCTCAGGCATTTCGTCGAACAGGTGACGTGCTTCTGTTGGCATGCCGTTTGAGAAGTATCCGGAGACGATGGAGTTCCATGAACCGATTGCTTTGAAGCGTAGTGAATCGAAACACTTGCGAGCTTCGTTGATTTGGCCGGACTTTGAGAGACGAGAGATTTGGAAGCTGGAGTTGACTGTGCAGTAGGTTCTGTGGAGGACTAAGTGAACCTTCTTCATTACAGAGAATTTGAGGGTTTAGACAGAAGGAAAGCTCTACGGTTAAATAAGTTTTGGACAGAGCGTCCTTTAGAGTTTGAACAGAAAGCTGTAAATAAGTTCTTGTATCGATTGATTTAAGTCCAATGACCAAAATACGAAATATACATTAACCTAGTACAAATTGATATCTACACAATCTTATCATTATGGAAGGAGTATTCACATACTTAACATATCCCACTATATATGTAGTCTTTTGTTTTCCAGACTCAATTAAAATTCTATAAACAAAACAATGATCTCAGCTTTGGTGGTATACATAACTTGGGTGGATTGTTTCCAGACACTGCATCATGTTAGGTTTTTCTTCTTTTTTTTGCTTAAATTTGGTCTGCATGTAAGGTTATTCTCTCTTTTCTTGAGATTTTGCAGTGTATATATGTAAAATTATAATTGTAAATAGATTTTCATTTATTGCATATGTGTGTTATTTGTGTGTATATCTAATTTCAAATTTTCTCAAGCATTGGTGTTTGTATATTGTGTGAATAAAAACTTGACATCAAAAGTGTACGGTGGTTTGCTTGATTTCTGGAATTTGAAAACATATAAGTTAAATGACACTGAAAAAAATAAAGCTAATTATAATTATGAAATGAAAAATTCAATAATACTGATTTTTGCAGTGATTTGATTTCTAATGGTGTTTTAGATGATTTTAGGTAATTAATTTGAGAATTTGATATAATTTTCGTTAAGCTGCTTTAGAATCTTATAAACAAATTATGAGATTTAGATTTTTGTTTTTATAAATTATAAATTTCATTCTAAAATTTAAAAACACTTGAAACACTATAAAATCTGTAAAATAAATATTTTTCAATAACAAGGGATGTCATCGTACTTTATGAAATAACAAATTCAATTGCACTGGATTTTAAATCAATTTTAAAATACATGTTTAACTAACAATAAATTTTTCATTTTAATACAAATTATTTCAAACTTCTAGTTGAAAAATATTCTTTTACTGTAGAGAAATCATTATCAACAAAACATATTTTTAATAATAAAAAGTAATAGTAAATTTCATTCTATATATAATAATTATTTTGAACACAATAATAAATTATTTATATATAAGAAAGACAATGTTAAAAAGTTCTACTTGAAAATGAAAAATAAAATTTATTATATTAAAACAGAAGTACAAAACTATACTTGCTTATTTTTAAGTGGATTTTTACACATTTTCATTCCATTTTTAATTACTTCTAATCATTTCATTTATTATATTTTCTAAATAATCATTTCATTTATCGTATGTCTAAATATAAAATTTGTATGGATTCAATTTTGATGTATAAAAATTTTAAAATATCCACAAATTTAAAATATCAAAATATGTTCAGATGTTTATATTAAAAATAACTATATTAACCGATTCAATTCAGGTATTTTGAATCTAAACTAAAATAAAAAAAATAACCAAAAATAATCATATTAACCGTTTTAAGATGTATAAGACTTACAAATAGTCATTATTTATATAAGGAATATATAACTTTAATTATGAAAAAATGTTAATTTATAAAAATGTAAATTTAACACTTAAACGGGCGCATAGATCAATATCTAGTTTATTTTTAAAATTCTACTCAATTATTTGGATTACATGAGTTATTTGATTAGTAATATTTATTTCCGTAGTTTTGTTTTATACCCTTCATTATTGATGATTTTCAGATTAAGAGCATTTCCATCAGCGATACTCTTCTGGCACAATTTTCTAAGTCAATTTTTTATTTTCTTTTTTTTTTATTTTAATTTTTTCGTTTGACTTTTTCGAAAAAAAAAAACAACGAATCATGGCCCGCCACGTGGCGAACCAATGATGATCCTGTATCACCGCAGCAAATTCACGTGACGCGGATTCACTATTTTTTATCTCGAAAAATGTGTGATCCCTTCTTAGACCTCCTTATAATCCCTCAATGGGGATGGTCTAAGTCTTTGTGATATAGGGTCAAAAGTTAGTTTTCTAGAAGCAGACAAGACAGTGAGAGAGCTTCCAAAAGCAAAAGCATCTGCCGCTCTGATACAATATTGACGGTTCGAATAAAATCAGTATCTTCACTCAAACAATCAAACATATAAGAGCACCATTAATGGAGGTTGCTTAGAGAGTTGCTTAAAAGGAGAGAGTTGCTTATTTTGAAGAGAGAGAGTGTGAAAAATGCTTAATTAAGCACTTTTCACACTCTTTCTCTTCAAAATAAGCAACCCTCTCCTCCTAAGCAACTCTCTAAGCAACCTCCATTAATGGTGCTCTAAGAAACCAGTTTTGATACAAATCCACAAAGTATATTTGATCTTCGTCATAATACCGGAAAAGAAATACGTAAGTCTGATTAATTATACAATAAACACATAAGATAGCATAGAGATTATTATTCGGTTGATTCGCTGCTGCCCAAGTTGGTAAGAGATTTGCTTCAGATCAGATCATCTACATAACATAAGAACCAAAATCCAATCAAATTCAGCGGAATTTTACTTATTTTTTTAAAAAAAAATAAAGAAAAATGTCACATAGACCTGTAGACTCGGTTTCTGATCTTTTCGAATAACATACAGAGAATTGATATTAGAAAGAAAAGATGTCTTTCTTACCTTGCGTAGTTTGTATGTTAAAATATTATGTGATTTTAACATAAGGGATATGTTGAACTTTGTAATAATCTTCTCCTCCTTCTGATAATCTCTTCTCCCATTCCTTTCCCATATCACAACAGGTCAGATCCTCCAAGGAAGTGATGAATCGCAGTCCATCAGGAATCTCCTTCAGTTTTCCACATTTCCTAATAAAGAGAGTACGGAGAAAGGGCATGGAGCCTTCTTCTACTATCCACTCTTCCAACTCCTCTAGTCTCCATAACTCAAGCTTCTGCAATTGAGGAAACCCACCCCTTGAGCAAACCATGCTCCTTCCACAATAAGACTCACTCCATAATCTAACTTTTTTCAAGTGAAGCAATTTCTCTAGAATGGGCATTGGGTCCTCCTTCAAACCACTATATGATAGACACAGGCTTGTTAGGAGAGAAGGAAACTGTAGTTCATCAGAGAGCAATGGAGTATTTATACTCAACTTCAGCTTTTTGAGATTATTGAATTCCAATAGAGTGCTCCATTCTTTTGTCCCCTTATCCCCTTCATATACTATATCAAGACTTTCCAGGTGTATCAATCCATCTATCGATGCAGAAAGAGCTTCTAAGCTGGTCTCATCATCAGTCATAATGATTCCAAGAGTCCTCAATCTGGCCATACCACGAAGATCCTCTAAATCGCAATACTCTGTTGAGAAATTAATCAACGTCTCCAAGTTTACTAAATGATTTAATTCCAACTTTATCACCTTTCCCATATCCCTTGGTAACGCAAGGAACCTCAATTCTTTCATCCCCAGTAAGAATGTGTGTGTGGGTAAATGAAAACATCCAATTACATTTAAATTTAGATAGATCAGCAGCTTTAGATTTTGTAGAGAAGGGAGAAGATGAAATATCATTGCACCTTCTAAGTTCAGATATCTTAAGTGGATGAGCTTTCCAATGCTATTACATAACCCCATTCCTTCAAAATTGGCTCCAGGAAGTTGTAGTACTCTCAGAAGTTGCAATCTTGTAAAGCCTGAATTCGAAACTCTCCATAAAAGCGAGTTCGTGATGACCACTAGAGATCGAATCTTTGAATTATTAATATCTTTCTCAACATCAAAGGTAGTCGGATAATGTGAGACAAACCTCCGTGATATGTTAAGAGACTGAGAGTCTGAAGTCGGAGAGCTGATACCAATAATATGTAGAAAATTCTCTTCTTTGGCTTTAGACAAACAAATTTCTCTCATCATGTCATGTAAACTGCATGTTTCAAATCTCCAACTGGTTTTGTCTCTTTCAGATATAACCATATTTCTTCTCACCAACTCCTCAATGTAATTATCTCCAACATCTCGAATCCTATCTCTATTGTCATACCTTAGTATTCCTTCTGCAGCCCAGTAATAGGTCAAATCTTCTACTTTTATCTTATAATCTTCTGGAAAATGAGCCAGGTAGAGGAAGCAATACTTCAGATAACCAGGCAACTCTTCAAAGCTTAGAGACAATATATGGTTAAATGAATAACTGTTGTCATCACTGGTTCGACCAACGAGATGAGATCCAATGTTCTCAGATAACCTTTTCCAATTGTGAATTGTGTATTTTTCAGCCAACAATCCTCCTAACACTCTGACAGCCAAAGGCAATCCCCGACAATGTTCCATCATTTTCTTACCCATTTTTTCCATTTCCTCATCATCTTGAGTCAGTACTGCACAAATCATAAAATAAACAAATAATATGGCAATTCTTTTAAAGGACAACTAGAACTTGACACACGAGATTAGTTTTTATCTTTTCTAAATTGTTTAATAATTTATTAAAACATATAAATATAGGGTATTTATATATTTTTAGGTTTCTACAAACCTATCTGAACTCGGAAAATCCGACTCAAATTCTGTCTGAAAATTTATAATAACCGAACATAATTTAATTTTAAAATCCAAAAGAATTGATACCCGAAAAACCAATGTGTATCCAATGTGACTTGAATGCCCATGGTAACTGATTATGTAAATAAAACATAATTCTTTATCAACCATTTTGAATTCTTATGCAACTCACTTATAGCTTTGTTAATAAAAAATAATATTATGCCTAATTTACAATTTTTATTCGTAAATCTAAGTACGAAAATTAAACTGGAAAGCTATAACAAAACTAAATATATATATTTATCTCTGATTTTATAATAATACATTGTACTAAACACACTTAATCATATAACAAAATTAACCTATTTATTAATGAAAGAACAACAGTATTATCCATGTTAATGAAATTACTAAAAAGACATTAATTAAAGACTATTACTATTATCTTTCCAAACAACACTATTGCTTATTTTTATACTGCTATCCATATTTCCAAACATTTCTCATTTGTATTTCAGTTTTAATAATATAGATATTTTTTACATAAAAGCACACAAAGAGAAAATGATCAAAATAGATTTCTAAAACTTAAAGAGGTAAAAGACTTTATGCCCTTACTTTATTTATATATAAATATAAATAATTAAAAATATATACATTTTCTTATTTTCAGATAATACGTTTTTCAATTTGAACTATTTATATTTATTTTTTTTGAATTTGTTTTTTCTAAAAAACAATTTTTTTTTGAAATTCAAATTATTTTTGAAACTATTTTAAATTTAAATAATTTAAAAAAAATCATAACCCTCCCCCCTCGAAAACCTCATCTTTCAATTCTAAAACATAAGTGTAGATTAGTTAACTTTAGTGGTATAACTGTCTATTTATTTATTAACAAACATTTTGGTCATTTAGAAATTTGAGTACTATTTATGATAAAAAAAATATTTAAGGAATTTTTCTAAATAATATCTCATTAAAATGTGATAGTCAATTATTTAATGCTAAATATGTCTTGCGATCATTCCAAAACATATCTTATATTCTTACCAGATGCATCTTTACTGGGCAACGCTATACTTTGGAAAAGTGTCCAACTGTCTTGTTCAGATAGGCATTCTGGTTTAAAGTTGACATATGTTTCTCCAAGTCCTGCGACTCTTTCATTTCGAGAAGTAAGTAGCACCTTCGAACCTGTAAAACATTTACCGTTTGGCTATTAGTAATATAACACAAAAAGCATAATGAGTTTTATTTGTACCATAAGATAAGAGGTCATCACCTGCTTTGTGTGGAAATATTGGCTTGATCATGTCCCAGTCTTCTTTTTTCCATATGTCATCTAATACGATTAATGAGTTCGATGTTTCTAACAGTTGAAAGAGTTCACCCTGGAGTGTAGCTTCTGTCATATTCTGGATTTCAATTTGCTCTTCTTTGGATCTGAAACTCTGCAAGATTGCTTGCCACACTTTCATCCTATCACAAACTTGGGAAACACAGACCCATGCGAGTCTATCAAACTTGTTTTTAACCTTGTCGTGATGAAAAACTTGTCTAGCAAGGGTGGTTTTCCCAAGACCACCCATCCCGGTTATGGAAACAACTTGAACATCATCTTCCTCCACCAAATATCCAAGTAATGTATTAACATTTTCTTCCATCCCCACAAGATTGCTTTCGTGCTTCGCAGCAAACTCTAGTCTTTGTTTAGAAGGTTGTGGATCCTTTACATCGTCAATAATCCGTTGTACTCCAAAAGTTTCCATATCATGAATCACCTTCAAGATCCTTTTACTTAAGCTTTGAATTTGTAATGCGACTTCCCTGCGCTCCGGAATAATGAAAGTAATTCTTCTGATACGCTTCTTGATTCCACCAGTTTTTCCGAGTTCATCTTTGAGAATAAAGGTTTCAATTATATCCTCTGCATCAAAAATGATTTCCTTGATCACATCCACACAATTTCTCACCATCGCACTTGTATGCTTTTTGGTGTCTGCATCTTTCAAAAATGACTTTAACGTGTTAAGATCAGTTTTTAGTTCAGTAACTTGATCTTTGACTCCTTGAAACTGCTCGTATTCATGGCTCAGAAGATCCCAAAGCTTTTGTAAAGCAAAGGACAGAATTTCCCCTGCCATATTTGTTCCTGCTTAAATAGTGTGAAAACAAGTATCAATGTAGTTTTTCTGAACAAAAATAATCGCAAAGAGTCAACATCACAAGTTCGAAGTGGCAAAAGAAATACCAGAATTAAGCAAATCCACAAAAACCCCAAAAATATTGAAACAGACCGTTAATCAAACTTTGGTATATGCATAATTACGGCTTGCTTTTTATAGCACTTAAAAAATTCAGACAAACTTCTTGTTGATAGCTCAAAAATCAAAAAGTCTCCAAGAAAATTCTATAAACTACAAAATCAAGAAGAATTCTAATTATGTAACAAAAAAATGACTAACCTCTTGAAGCTACCAAGAAAGTCTCCCGTCGTCACCCTTCGGAGGAAGAGAGATGCTCTTTCTATCTAAATTATGCACACATACCAATAGTCAATACTCAATACACATTAGGTGAATATATCATTTTCAACATTAAATAAACAAATTATTTCCTACCCCATGTGGCAGGTGCAGTGCAGAAATAACAACTTTTAATTTATAATCTAATCGTGACAAAAAAAAATTATAATCTAAAATTAATTTTTTGTTATCTTTTATTTTGAGGCCACTAATTTTTCAACAATAATTTTTTTTATGGATTACTTCTTTCTGTTACTCCCCAGTTGTCATTTCTATATTCTTATATCAAGCTACATGCTCCAGCTTAGAAGAACATTAGGTTTGGATACGTCATTAATTAAATTTGATTAGATTCGTTATCTATTTTGATTCGATTCGAAAAGTTTAGATCCCGTACGTCTTTGGAGCAAAACAACTAAATTTTGTAGTATATAAGAATTTCACAACCAAATAATTTTGTTAAGGTTTTCTAAATATTTGTTTGTTTTTAATATAAGTCAAAAAACCTATAAATCCGATACCAGTGTCTTACTCTAATCCGGCCGAAATTGCTTATGCTTAATTGTGTTTTTACTTGTCTTATAAAGATTCATGTTTAAATGCACCATTTTAAATCACTATGATATCCCCGTTTTTTTCTAAACGACATCCCCGTTTAATTGTATCTTTCTCACTATACCGAAGATCATTTTCTTTTGTAATCAGTTTTTTCATTAATTTTTGTAACTAGTCTTTGGGATTTGAAACTCCAACTTAGTAGTATAGAAAAATGAATTCTTAGTTAAACCATTGCACTAAAAGGAGTTCTGCGCTTATTAGTTAACTTTATGCCCAATGATACAAATCAATAAAAAACTATGACTACAATTATTCTTTTAAGAAAGCTTGACGAAAAACATATTTTCGAGTTAAACAAGTTTGGTTCTCAGCGACGGCAGAAAAAAAGGAAAGGAGCTTGTGGCTTCGAGTACCGCATGGAAAGAATTTTCATGGCCACAATGGCATTAGCTGTCTCAGTGTAATGAATCCCATCCCAGCTAATGAAACGAGATCCTATGTCACATACATTAGCGCCTCTATGTGCACATGTTATTCTCGCATTGTAGTTGTAAGGACTCCCTCCATATCCGCAACACGCCATTAAGGGTCTCTCAAAACCTGCATTGACATAACTAAAGTTAAGATTACAGCCATCCTTTTCGGTCACTGATGGTAAGGAGAAATGAGTAACTCTTCTTTTACCGTATGTTTTGGAATTTGCAATGAGACTGTATTTGATAGCGTATATGTCAATATAGATTATGGTGGCATCTCTTAGTTCAATCCTCAGTTTCTCACACATATGATCTAACATTTGGTTGAACAGTTTTGCCGCCGAGTTGTAACTGGCTAAGCAACCATGCTGGTCAAGATCTTTGCTCTGAACCATTGAAAGTTTCTGAGGTAGACAACCCAATGGACCCGTGTTGTGGATCCAGAACCTCCTTCCTCCTTCATCATACAATCTCTACAGATGGCAAAACCGGTTTTATAAAGTTTACATGGTTGCATACCAAAGTTCGGATAAGACTAAATAATTATTAACCTTTATGGTGGTTTTTATCTCGGAAATGAACTGTGGAATCAGCTTGGCCGTCTGAGAAAACGAGTTGCCTATAGAGAAGGACCGAGCAATGTCGTTCTGTCCTATATCAATCATATACAGTGCGTTTCTGAATCCACTCTCGCTTATGAACATCCCCTTTGATGGATCTAAGAAACATACAATGTTGACTCCAGTCAAGATCATTAATCAAGATCAGATACATACAACATTGATTTGGGATGAGGTAGAGTTTACTTGATGTAGAAGCAAGCTCGAGTGATTTGGATTTGAAATGGAGGAATTGCATCAGCTGAATGTTGAGTGAAAATGGCACTCTTTTGGGGAGAGTAGAGGATCCACCAATTGCGAAGTTAGCACCGTTTAGGAAACTTGATCCACCCAATGAATCTAAGTATGGCCTCAAGAGACTCGTATTCAAACTCTGGCCTGCGGAATTTGCAACCAACCACATTCCCTTGTTAGTTTAATTAATCTGTTTACCAAATTTAAATTTGAGAAAATGACTAGAATAGACCTAAAAAAGTTTTTATCAGAAATATATATCTTAACAATTAAAATGACCAAAATAACACTTAAAGTTTTATTAAATATACATTTATACCCCTTGGGTTAAATAATCCAAGATTTTTTGTTTAAAGTTGAGGAGTGGGGTTTTGGGGATAGTGTTTCGAATTTAAAAATAAAATTAAGAAAACTTAAAATTTTCAAAATAAAAAGTGCTATTTTGGTCATTTTAATTTTTGAGATCTATTTTTGTGATAAAAACTTAAAAAATGGCTATTTTAGAGAATTGCCCTTAGTTATTCTATAAATTTATAGTTTTTCATCTACAATTTTTTTATATTTCTATATTTCAGATTATGTTTTAGAAAAATAAGAAAATAATTCATAGTTTATATATTGTTTAAATTTAACTTTTGTATTATTTTCATTATATTCTTTTGTGTATATAAATGTATTTTTTCTTTATGATCTGACCAAATATTATAAAAAATTTAAAGTAAAACTACAGATATATTCCTAAATATAAATAAACAGCGCAATGTTTTGTTTGAATATGTTTAATTCTGTACGGAAGACATATATATATCCACTTCACTTCATACATTTCACTCCAGACTTGACAAGCCTATATTCAACACATAATGTACGAATTTAAAGGGAAATTCTCTAAAATAACCATTTTAAAAAGTTTTTATCACAAAAATAGATCTCAAAAATTAAAATGATCAAAATAGCACTTTTTATTTTGAAAATTTTAAGTTTTCTTAGTTTTTTTAAATTCGAAACTCTATCCCCAAAACCCCACTCCTCAACTCTAAACAAAAAAATCTAGGATTATTTAATCCAAGGGGTATAAATGTATATTTAATAAAACTTTAAGTGTTATTTTGGTCATTTTAATTGTTAAGATATATATTTCTGATAAAAATTTTTTTAGGTCTGTTCTAGTTATTTTCTCAATAAAACTTACTTCTACCATCATTAATTATTGAACTTTTACTGTACTATAGTTACAGATATACTGAAAATAGATTCATTCATGTTAGTGTTTATAATATGATGTAAATTATTGTTTGTTAAAGATATCTTTAACAGAAACTCAACAAGAATCTAACCAAGCAAACCAAAATGGAACCAAATTATAACTAATTTTATATCGTTTTGTATTTTTTCTTTTAAACCTATCGTTTTATATCATAACAGCGGGAAAAAAAAAAGCTGAACAGTAAACCCGACTATCCATCACTTAACGTGGCCTAAAGTCAGATGAAAAAAGGGTCAAACTAATTCATTCACTTTCTAAGATGTTGTACATGGGACCAACCTACTTTGTCGTACTACATTTCAATGACCGAATATGTCCTAACGAATCACACCTGGATCACCGACACTAATGTCCTAACGTGATCTGATCCGTACATTTCAGATGCAAACGGACGGTGGATCTGACAAAGTCACCACCAAAACAGAGTCTTTGTTTGTTTTTACTTACAGAGGAAATCAATGAGAAGACGTCCGTCGGACAAACGGCCTGTGGACCGACGAAAATATAAGCGTCCATTAGGTAGGCCGATGAAGTTACCGAGTCCAGCGACGAGGCCGCCTGTGTCGGAATTCGAATCACCGAAGTTAAAAATAACCGGCGGAGTCTGACAACCCGCCGTGACCGTTGCAGAGAGAGGCCGGAGACTAAGAAGAGCCAGTGACATGAATGTAACAAAGAAGAAGGAGAATGTATCGGCGTGGGAGAAAAGAATGGCCATTGGAGAGACCTTTGATACTGTGGAGCGATCTTAGCTGGAAATAATGAATAACGTTCTATCTAATTCTCTTATTTACTGACTTTTTTGACGTTTTTTCTTTCTTTTTGAAGGCATGGATGATTTTGTTTGTAACATATCTGAGTAAAATTTCCGTCACAAAAATCCAAAGTAATTTATGTTATTAATTTATTTTTTTAACCCTCATAAATTAAAGAATAATAGTAATACAAATTTAATAGTTATATAACCAAACATTTAACCATTTTTACTTAAAGTAAAAAAAAACTTAAAGGACAATTAATGAGAAACTTAGGGTTTGATTGGTAGAGCATTAGCATAATCTTTATGCTCTCTATTATCTAATCAATATTTGTCAAAGAAACATTTGAAAAAGCATTTACAAAATGTTATTTGTTCTCTAATAGAGTTTTTGCTGGAGCATTTGCATTTACAATATATAAAAATTTTAAAAATAATTATATATACTTAATTTATTTTAGTTTGATAATATAAAATAATTTTATAATAAAAATAAACTTATATTTTTAAAAATTATGAATATTATAATTAAATAGTTTTAAATTAATTAAAAACAATAATTCACATTTAAAATATAATATAATTTATATAATTACACATATCGTTCATTATTTTTAATAAAAAAGATAACATAATATATATTTATAAAATACAATACAAACATATATATATATATGTATATTAATTAGACACTATTAAATAAATTATATAACGTATATTAATTTTATGATAATTTTATATATGAATCATTTACTGATCTATGAATAAATAATAATAATTTATATATAAATTTCACAAAATTTATTTATTTATTTAATAAAATTAAAATACTTTTATATGCAAAAATAATTTAATTTTTTTAAAAAACAATTACATTTTAAATAATAATATTTTACATATAAACTATAATATAATTTATATAATGAATAAGATTCTTTATATTTAATGACAAATATATTATTAATATATATTATAAATGTATAATATATTTTAATAAAAATATATATTTTATTAACTATTATGATAATTTCAAAATTGTATACTACTACTGCTCTGCAAATCACTTTATTAATTTTTTTACTAAAACATACAGCTTCTGCAACATACTGCTTATACATCATACTGCTAATGATTTATCATCTGTCGTACCAATCGAGGCCTTAGAAATACTAATTGTCTATTTAGATGTCAAATTAACAACAAATATATTTACTAAATATAAGAAATAAAATTTAGATTTTAGTGTATAGCTTTTTGACTAAGATGTCATGGAATAAATTAAAATGTTTAATAAAAGCCAATATGTTACATAATAATTTCTCAAACTACCATTTAGTGGTTATCAGTCACATCATTAATACTTTATCCTTATATCTATATTTTCATTTACTAAATTCTCTCTATTTTCAATATCTTAGTCTTTTAGTTCTAATAATGTATTCAGAAAATGGTATACGTCAACGCTTGTAAAAAAACAAATTCCCAGTAAAATTGTAAAATTGTGGAAATGTAACTTTTTGTAGTTACTGTAATATTTACATATTTTCTCCCAAATCTTGTTATTTATCGAAACTGTCTTTTTTGTCAACCCATATTATACCAAGTTATGTCAGCGGTATAGATCTATAAAGGTTATTTATTGATAAATAACCTATTTTCACACCATAACTATCGTATAGTAACAGATCCACATGAACTTTGGGTCTTGTCTCAATTTCACATAATTAAACTATATTAATTTATTACTTCGCAAAATGAAAGATCAAAACTCATTTCCACACAGACGAAAAATTGAGTTTGGTTTTAATGGTTTATAACGCTAACCGATATTAAATCCTAACATTAGTACAACCTGGCCCAAACAAATCGATTATAACCCAATCCGAATTTGTTTTAACTATCCCCTAATCGATTTGCCCTTTTGGAACTCTAAAAACTAAAAGAAAAAAAATAAGAAAATAAAGAATACTAAACCTATTTTAAATCGTTCATCCTTCAAACTTTAGGGAAAATCGCGTTTCAATTTTTTTTTTTTTGGAAGAAATAAATTGATATAGTTTAGTTGTGTGCAATTAGGATAAGGTCCAAAATTTATATGGATTTGTTACTATATGATAATTATGAAGGGAAAATAGGTCGTATACCCATTATTTATCTTTTATTGGGTTGTGTTTATCGGTGTAAATCTTTTATGATTTTAAAAATAAAATCTTGACTTCACATCTCCTCTATGAAGCAAAAATAGAAAATACCAGAGTGAAGCAAGCATTGACCGCAAGAAACGGAATGCACGTGAGAAGCGTCCTTTTTGAATAACACAACGCTCATGTGTGATGTGTCCGGCTCTGCGAAATTAAATGTAAGGAATACACTCTCTTCTACTTCTGAAGGGTGAACCAGAAGTTTAGACTAAATTCCTCAAAGATTTATAAGTTTTCCGTTAGTAAAAGAAGATCACAATGCTCATAGCAAAACGAGACTTAGAAAATATGTTTTGTATTAAGGTTTCAAAAAAAAAAATATATATATATATATATATATATATGTTTTGTATTGAACCTTTAGTCAAAACAAGACACATGTTCTGTATTTCTGAAAAAAACTGCTATAGAATCTTGAGAGATATTGCCACTTTGATCAAAATATTTCGATAAAAAATACTTTGATCAAAATACTTGATACTACTCCTTATGCTAAATACTAAAAACACCTCAATAGGGATTCTATCTATTAGAATTCTTAAAATACATATATGTATATGTATATATTATATATATGTATATAGGTGTGGTATCCACTATTTTTTGGAGAACCCTTTTTAAAACCTTGCACTAAGAGTTTTTAGATAAGATTTTTTACAAAATAGTGGACTCAACATCTACATACTCATATATAATATTCCTTCCATTTCACTTTAATTGTTATTTTAGAGAAAAAATTTCATTTCAAAATAAGTATTGTTTTATAGTTCCAATGCATAATTAATTAGTTTAATCTATTTTTTATTTTTTATTTTTTATTAGTTAAAATGTGTTCAAGTGTATAGGTAATTGTGTTTTTATTTTAAAATTATATAAAATTAAATAATTTCTTAATGTATGCGCATAGACTTAAAATGACAACTAAAATAAAACGGAGGAAATATACATATATGTATATATGTATTTCAAGACCTCCAATGGGTGGAAATATTCTAATGGCTTCTCTAAATCATTACCCATGTTGGTTACAAAGCCATGT
The DNA here is from genome assembly GCA_932364175.1 of Eruca vesicaria subsp. sativa. Taxonomy (NCBI): domain Eukaryota; kingdom Viridiplantae; phylum Streptophyta; class Magnoliopsida; order Brassicales; family Brassicaceae; genus Eruca; species Eruca vesicaria. The sequence continues at coordinate 29,334 of CAKOAT010535154.1, forward strand.
GCGTAGAAAAGAAAAGAAAAGAAACTTTTAATTCAATGAAATTATTTTTGGGTTCACCTCCTAGGGTGAATCTCTAAGTTCACCAACTAATATGATAGTATTATTTCATATTTGATATCTTTTGAAAAAAGAAATATTGTTAAGTTATATTATGTTTTTAAAATAAAAATAAAAAAAAATTATATAAAAATAATAATATTTACACAAAATGAAAAAAAATTCTTTAAAAAAATATTTTAACATTATACTATATTTTAAAAATAAAAAGATGAAGATAAGATAACAAACAGTAATAATTGCCAAAAACAATTTTAACTTTTTTAATATATATTTAAAACGAAAATAAAATATTGCTACATTATAATAAGTTTTTAAAATAGAAAAATAAAAATAAATAAATAACAGTATGATTGGTTAGTATTAATTTTTGTTGATTTAATGTTTAAGATTTTTCCAAAGGGTTTATGATTTACCCAAGGGTTTAGAGTTTAGGATTATGGTTAAGGGTTTAGTGTTTGTGTTAAAATATTTTTTTCTAAAGAAATTTTTGCGTTTTTTGTAAATATAATTAATTTGTATTTTATATAACATATTAAGATTTTATTTCATTTTTTAAATAATATCAAATCAAATATAAAATAACATCATCATATTAGTTGGTGAACTTAAAATTTCTCTCCTTGGATGAACCTAAAAATAACTCCTCTAAACTCTTAACTTCTAGTTGTAGTTCTATTAACTTTTCTAGAAGCTTTGTACCTCTCCCTCTTTTTTTTGTGCAACCTTTGTACCTCTTCTATTTTTTGAAATTGACCTAAATTGACCTTGTCGTCAAGACCAAATTAGAAAAACTGTTATCTGATCTTTTGTTCAATTCCCAAGGACAATCAAATCAGTAGAAAACTGTTATCTGATCTTTTGTTCAATTCCCAAGGACAATCAAATCAGGTAATCCCTTACACTTCACTAAAACCTTTTCTTGTCATGACTTGGGATATAGATCTTTTGTTCAATTCACAAGGACAATCAAATCAGGTAAAATCCCTTACACTTCACTAAAGCCTTTTCTTGTCATGACTTGGGATATAGCTTCTGTTTCAGCCAGCAGCACTACTTCTGTCGTGAGTTGTGGGGAGTATTATAGACATTGTGACCAGTGTGAGGTAAGGTACAGTATTGCCTCTTTAGATAGCTTGAGGCGATATGCTACAGCCTCCACGTGTGCATCTTCCAAATATAGAATATTAATTGTTATATGGATGATATGAAACAACAAAACCAAAGGTACATAAACCATTTCAAGTTATCACAACAACTCAGCAGAAAAGAAAAACATAAAAGATTAAATCAAATGCAACACTGCCAAACATCAGCTTCTCTATGGGTATTGTTAAGCCAGTTTACAATTTTCAGACGCTCCCAAATTATTTATGTTTCACCATCTTTCTCTACCTTCCCCTCTGCTTCTTTAATTTGATTCACAATTTCTGCCTTCTTCTCCATTAGAGCTCCTATTTTTTCATCGATCTTCTCCAGCTTCATTTTCAGCTTACCGATGTCATTACCCTTCTTCTCATCTTTTACTTTCTTTTCTTTCTTTTTATCTCCTTTTTTCTCATTTTCTTCATCACCATCTTCAGCTTCCTCTTCTTCATCTTTCGTCTTTTTCTTTTCCTTTGGTTCTTTCTTCTTCTTCTTCTTCTCTTTTTCACCCTCTTCACAATCATTTTCTTCCTCGGTGTCTTTTATATTCTTAGTTTTCTTGCCCTTCAAGTTGCCTTTCTCTCCTTCGGACCCTGGTTCTTCAAATTTAACATCTCTTGACAACACTTCAACTTCAAGGTTTTTCTCACTCTTCTTATCTTCTTTGTTATCTTTTTCACCTTTCTCCTTCTTCTTCTTCTTCTGCTTCTTTTCTACTTCATCCTCATCGTCTCCTTCTTTCTCACATATCTCATCAGTTTCCTTCTTCTTCGCCTTATCCTTACTCTTCTTCTTTTTTCCCTCCTTATGATCTTCTTTCTTCTCCCCTTCTTCTTCTTCTTCTTCTTCCCCATGCTCATCTTTCTTCTTCTTCTTTTCTTTCTTATCCTTGGATTCTTCTTTCGGTTTCTTCTCTTTATCCTTGTTCTTGTCTTTTCCATCTGCACCTGATTCATCCTTCTCTTTCTTCTTCTTTTTATCACCTTCTTCTTCTTCTAACTCCTCTTTCTGTTGTGATACATCCTCATCTTTCTTCTCCTTATCTTTCTTTTTCTTCTTGTGTTCCTTTTCTGTGTCTTCAACTTTTACATCAGAGTCTTTCTTCTCTTTTTTCTTCTTTCCTTCAGTTTCTTCCTCAGGCTCATCCTTCTCTTCCTTTTTCTTCTTCTTGTCTTCCTTACCCTTGGAATCTTCTTTCGGTTTCTTCTCTTTATCCCCCTTCTTCTTACCTTCCTTGTCATCTTCTAACTCCTCCTTTTGTTTTGATACATCCTCATCTTTCTTCTCATTATCTTTATTTTTCTTCTTTTGTTTCTTATCATCTCCATGCCCTTCTTCATCTTTCTCATGTTTCTTTGAAACAATTTTTTCATCTTCCTTCTCGGCATGTTTGCCTTCTTCTACCTCATCCTTTACCTTTGTCTTTTCTTTCTTCTTTTCATCTTTTGATTTCTCTCCGCTCTCGTCCTTTGTTTTAACCTTCTCAATTGACTTGGCCTTAACTTCCATCTCCACCTCAACGTTATCTCCCTTCTCATTTGGATCTACTTCCTGTGTCTTCATTGTTATGTGAAGTTTCTCTTTCGTGACATTTTCTTGGTTCGATGACATGGTTGCCTGATAGACAAAGAAGAAAATAAATATTTGTTAAAATAAAAGAAGAGCTACAACGACTAGTTGATATTGGCTAGTTGACCAACACTTTTTATCGACATATAGATAATCCAAAATTTAGAAAACTGAAATTTCACGATAAGTTTTTCAATTGTGTTTGATATAATGGTCTGAAACCAAAACTCAGAGTAGTTCATCAGATACATTAGAAGAAAAAAAAATATACGAAGTAAAGAGTAGCAAATTCATAAGGAACCATAATTGCAGATCTATTGAGAAACTAGAAATCCAAGTAATATTCATCAGAACAAGAATGAACTTATGTACCTTGTAAATTTCTTGTTGTTCTGGTTTGAGAAAGACGATCGAATTCTGTGTATTGGATCTGAGATGGGTTTTAGGTGGTATATAAGGAATGTGTCACACGGAGGTGACGTTGTATCCTACGCGTTGGTGCCGACACGTCTTTCATTTTGGTCATCGGGGCCCCCACTAACACTTTTTGGCTGTCCTAATCCTACTTTATCAACCTTTCACATTTGTACCATAAAAGACGTTTGACATCTGTGCAAATACGTTTAGAAAAAAACTTCGCTGTTGACCCAAAAAAAAGAACGAAAAAACTTGGCTAAGGAAACCATATGAAGATAAGGTTTGTTCTTCTAAACATTCAAGCATAAATGTTTCAAAAATAAGATTGATTTTTTTAAAATTTAATATTGCCTTCCAAATTTTAGTTTTATGATTTTATTTAGGACATGACTGGTTTTCCCGTTATTACCTGTTTTTTTACGGTTAGTAGTGGCTATTGACATTTTGCAACAATCACTCAAACTGTTCTTAATCAACTCAAACCTTTCTAAACTTCGTAAATTCAAAAGCTGGTTTCAACATGCATTTATGATTGTAGATGGTTAGAAAAGAATGAGTTTAAAAAAAAAAAACTACAATATATCTATCATATTTTAATTAATATTATTAATTTTTGAAAAAATTATTTTCAATAATTTTATTTTTTAAACTATAACTGTATAAGTATAATTTTATACTTATTATAATATTATGAACTTTAGTATTTTTATAATTATAAAAATGTAAATATTGTAATTTATATTTTAACCGCTATTGTATTTGACTGATATCCCGCAAACATACCAATTTTTAATTGCAGTAACAATCATACAAATCTATTAAAACTATAAAAAACAATAATCACTCGAATCTGCAAACTCCTACAACCGCAACCGCTGCGTTTGAATCAATATAATGGAAACAGTTTTTTTTTTCCTGTGCTACAAAGTCGGTGAAAACGAACAAAACAGATTCTGGAAATTATGTGATGATCATACGAATTGACAAGGAACGTTACCAAATGGAAACAAGTTGCTGTGAAGAGGCTGTCTAAAAAGTCAGGACAAGGTGAAGAAGAGTTCAAGAACGAGGTGTTCCTTGTAGCAAAGCTTCAAAATAAAAATCTTGTTAGGCTTCTTGAGTTTTCTGTCAAAGGAGAAGAAAATATATTAGTCTACGAGTTATTGCCCAACAAAAGTCTCGATCATTTCCTTTTCGGTAAGAAACATGTGATATACATATAGGTCTATATGTTTTTTTTTGTGTGTTTCAAAAAAACATATAGGCTTATATTCTTGAAAACTTAGTTCTTAATCTCTCAGGCTAATCAGTTGATATGTGGGATATGTTCCAGACCCGAAGAAGAGTAGTCAACTGGATTGGACAAGACGATATAACATTATCAAGGGAATTACTCGTGGGATTTTGTATCTTTATCAAGATTTGCGGTTCACAATTATACACCGTGACCTAAAAGCGGGTCACATTCTCTTAGATGAGGATTTGAACCCGAAGATTGCAGATTTTGGTGTGACTAGAAATTTCAGTGTGGACCAAACTGAAGCTACGACAGGAAGAGTGGTTGGAACATTGTAAGTAATTGTCCATAGTATGTATAAGTTGTATATCATTGTTGTTGTTGATAAAGAGTTGTATTTTATAGCGGTTACATGCCACCAGAGTATGTGACAAGCGGACAGTTCTCCACAAAATCTGATGTGTATAGCTTTGGAGTATTGGTTTTGGAGATTATTTGTGGGAAAAAGAATAGCAGCTTCAACAAGACAGACGGCTCAATAATCAACTTGGTCACATATGTTAGTAAATTCCAAATGCCTTTTCTACATGTTTTAGCAATGATCATGGCTTAACATTATTTCATGAATAGATGTGGAGGCTTTGGAAAAATGAATCATTGCTGGAAATGATAGACCCGGCCATGGAGGAGAACTATGACAGAAATGAAGTCGTTAGGTGCATCCACATTGGATTGTTATGTGTTCAAGAAAATCCTGCGGATCGTCCAACCATGTCTACAATCTTCCATATGCGCACTAATACTTCAATTACTTTGCATATGCCCCAACCACCTGGATTTGTCTTCAGAGTCAGATCCAAGTCAAATCCATTAGATGAGAGATTGCAATCTGGCCCGTCTACTAGTATATCGATTACTTGTGTTAGTCCTCTTGAAAGCTAGGCTGATGTTTGAGATGTATAGTATTTAACAAACTAATGATTAATGAAGAGGCATTGATTCAAAGGCCTAATATCAGCTAGGCCAGAGGGATAACCTAAAGATCTCATGTCTCCCATGATAATTTAAATTAGTTTTCGTAGAAGATTCAACTTCTGATTTAGTTGAACCAGATGTACTAAACACATACACATTATCCGAACCAACAATTTTTTTTTTTTAATAAACTGACAAAGGAAAGCTCTGTAATAATTCGCTTTTTTCGTGCTCTTATGTGACATCCTAATCTTAGTAGGACGTTATTATTACCGATACTAAAATATTAATTTACTTATTTTCAAAGTGAGATTTTGTTTAGCTCTTGGTTGGTCTTGATTTCAGAACATGTTTGCTAGACAGAAGTTAAGTACCGTATTTGCTCCTTTCCCTTTCATATGTGATGCATTGTTGGGTAGTTTTTAAGCTATACAGATCAATTTGAAGAAAACAACAGCAACATCAAATTCACTTGTGGAACAGTGGGGTCTGGTTTGAGATACATGACAATAAAGATCATCGGAAAAGTACTCAAACGCTTTCAACTGTTGAAAACATATGCACGGAAATATCTTCTTTTTATATAGTATATCGATCAATTATCTTAGTCCTTGTTGAAAGCGAGGCTGATGTTTGATATGTATTTTCAAGTCTCCCACGACAATTCAAATTAGTGAATTTCCCATTGATGTGCATGGCCATTGACGTAGAAAATTCAACTCAACCCTGACTTAACCCACACTCTTATCTCAACCATCTAACAAACTGACAAGAAAGCTCTGTAATTATCCTATGTTTCGTTTTCTTCACTTAGGACTCTTGAAGCGAAAAAAATAAATTAATTTTTCTTTTCATATTTACTCATGAGTTTGAACAAAGCTATAACATTGGGAGAGTCTATTAACTTAACTTTGTTCAAACTCATGAGTAAAAATCATGAAGAACTCAGAAGAAAAAACTGAGCTTTTATTACAAAGCAAAAAACCTCTGACGCTTTCTGTTGTTGAAATGGAGCTGATCCTCCCAATTTATCCACAACTCATAATCTTCTGTAGAAAAGGGAATGATCTCTGAGCTATGCTAATAATAACTCACCGTGCAGCCTTCCACACAAGCTCGCAAGTTATGCTCAGAACGGACAAGCACTATATATTAAAGATCGCTAAAATAAATCCTTGTTGAAGGAAACAAAACTGTAAAACAGAGTATTATTTTCTTTCTTTCCTGCCGGGCATACAAGGAAATGAAAAGTGGAAAAATCTTAGCTTAGACGAATCTTTGTTGATGTGTAATACTCTAATTATAATAACTTTAACATAGATGAGTTCTTTTTGTCTTCAACGAGGAGATACACTAGTAATGGAAGCATCATCGACTGAACATAGAGCAGACATATGCATAGATGGACCTGCTCGTCCTACTTCTTCATGCCTTCTTCTCAAGAAAAATCCAGGTGGTCGGGGTACGGCAAGAGCAATCGAACTAGTAGTGAGCATCTGGACTATTACTGACATAGTTGGACGATCTTCAGCTTCTTCTTGAACACACAGTAAAGCAATATGAATGCACCTGGTAATTTCGTTAGTTTGGTAGTTATCTTGAAAGGAAGGATCCACCAGCTCTAACGGCGATCCATTGCTCCACAGTCTCCAAGTCTGTTGAACATATTAATAATAATTATAACTCTGTTGAAAAAAGCAACAAAAACTTCAAAAATTTTAGGCTGTATACTCACATATGTAACCAAGTTACCAGCACTATCATCCATTTGATATAGACTACTATTCTTCTTGCCGCTGATAATCTCAAGAGCTAAAACCCCAAAACTATACACATCTGATTTCATGGAGAATTGGCCATACATGGCATACTCCGGAGACATATAACCACTGCCACAAAAGTTAAATGTTAAGTTAATAGACTCATGTACCGGTCTACAAAGGCAAGAAATGGCAAGAGGAAAACATACTAGGTACCGACGACTCTTCTTGTATTGGCTTCTGTTTGGTCCATCCCAAAAATTCTTGCCATTCCAAAATCTGCAACTTTCGGGTTCATATCAGCGTCCAATAGGATGTTACCTGCTTTAAGGTCGCGATGTATGATAGTTAGTCTTGAATCTTGATGAAGATATAGAATCCCTCTAGCAATTCCTCCTATGATCTTGTACCGTCTTTTCCAGTCTAACTGCTTTTGCATCATAGAGTCTGCACATGCGTATTTATGATGTTGAAAAAAGAAAGGCATGGAACTCGAAAAATATATTTTAGGATAAGTATTGAACTTAACTGACCAAAAAGGAAGTAATCGAGGCTTTTGTTGGGCACAAACTCGTAGATAAGTATTTTCTCCTCTCCTTCCAAGCAAAAGCCAAGTAGCCTTACCAAATTCCTATGTTGAAGCTTTGCGACAACAATAACTTCGTTTTCAAACTCTCTTTCACCTTGTCCTGATGTCTTCGCTAGTCTCTTCACAGCAACGTGTGTTCCACTAGAAAATGTACCCTACAGGATTGGGAATTGGAGTGTAAGATTAATCAAGAAGTACTTAAGTCCAGTTTGTAGAAATTAGCATTCATTATAAATGATAATGAAGGTAGATGATGTCAAGTTACAACTTACAAGGTTGCTACACTTAATCACATACATAGCGCATAGCGGGAATGTCAAAGTATGTGGGCGAGATTTTGTTATGGGATCTAAAGAGAAAACGAGATTTGTATTTAATCAGAAAATGCGTACAAGACTAGAGAGTATTTCTCTAGGGATCTCTCTCTTCCCTTTTTACAAATCTGATCAAATCTCTTGATGGTTTCTCGTACAATACTCTCTCTCCTATAAATAGATAAAACGACAAACAACCTTCTCATCACGTGGGACGTTAGANTAGGGATCTCTCTCTTCCCTTTTTACAAATCTGATCAAATCTCTTGATGGTTTCTCGTACAATACTCTCTCTCCTATAAATAGATAAAACGACAAACAACCTTCTCATCACGTGGGACGTTAGACGTTAGCCGTTAACTCCAGCCCGCAACATCTCTTATTCCTTATTCTCCTTAAAGCATCCAATCAGATATCACCCTTGGACACGTCACCCACCCAAGTTGCTTCCCTCTGATCCTTTCTCTTTCTTCTCCTCTCATACGTGTGGAGCAAGGGAGGTCTCCTGGTCTCACTGCTAACATTACTCCCCGCTGCAAAATTGACCTTGTCCTCAAGGTCAAACTCCGGAAACTGCGTTCGAATGACGTCCTTCTCTTCCCACGAGCTCTCATGTGCAGGTAATCCCTTCCACTGCACCAACACTTCCTCCTGTCTCGACGTAGGACTCACCCTAATTCCCAAGATAGCTTCAGGTTGGACCTCCATTACGCCCTCTGATGTAAGCTGAGAAGGTAATGGAGCAACCTGCAGCTCATTTCCCACCGCCTTCTTAAGTTGAGACACATGGAACGTGTTGTGTATCTTAGTCTCCTCCGGCAAGTGTAGGCGGTAGGCCACCTCTCCCACTCTAGCAGTAACTTCGAACGGGCCATAGAATCGTGCTGAGAGTTTCTCATTAGCACGCCGAGCAAGCGTCTGCTGTCGGTACGGCCTGATTTTCACATACACTCTGTCTCCCACCTCAAACGTCACCTCCCTTCTGTGACCATCAGCCTGTCTTTTCATATCTTGTTGAGCTTTGTGAATATGCTCCCTCAAAAGAACAAGCATCTCATCCCTTTCAATTAGCTTTCTCTCCAAATCTGCATTAGCTGTGGACCCTGATTCATACTTAATCAACGCAGGAGGGTCACGCCCATAGACCGCTTTAAATGGCGTCATCTTGATAGTGGAGTGAAAGGATGTGTTATAGCACAACTCAGCCCACGGCAAGTATCTAGCCCACGCCTTCGGTTTGTCACTAGTGAAGCACCGTAGATACGTCTCCAGCCCCCTGTTTGTCACCTCAGTTTGCCCATCCGTCTGTGGGTGATAAGCAGTACTCATACACAGCTTAGTACCTGCCAAGCGGAACAGCTCCTTCCAAAATTGGCTGGTGAAAACCCTGTCCCTGTCAGACACTATCTTCTTTGGGAACCCATGTAATTTAATCACCTCCTGAACAAACAGCATTGCAATATCGGTGGCGGTAAACGGATGTCGTAGTCGGATGAAATGAGCATACTTAGATAGCCGATCCACCACTACGAGCACCGCATTGTATCCATCAGACCTTGGCAACCCCTCCACGAAATCCATAGCAACCTCTTCCCATACCGCTTCAGGGATGTTTAGCGGCTGCAACAACCCTCCCGGTGCCAACGTTGAGTACTTGTGACGCTGGCATATTGAGCAAGCTGCCACATATTGCTTGATGTCATTCATCATCCCCACCCAGTAAAACAACTCTCCCACCCGCTTCTGCGTGCGTTGCACGCCTCCATGTCCTCCCATACGCCCATCATGAAGCTCTTGTAATACCACCCCAATCAACTTTGACCCCTTCGGTAACACAAGCTTCCCTCGACGTAACAACTTGCCCTGAACCACTGTGTAGTCCTTAGGATCAGTCAGCACTTCTCCCATAATTTTCTGCAAAGTATCATCCTCAGACAACTCCTTCTCGATGTCGTGGAACTGGATGGCTGTTGGTATTGACATAGCCATCAGCTCCGCGGCCATATCCCTCCTTGACAGTGCGTCGGCTGCCTTGTTCTCTAGCCCCGGTTTGTAATGAATATCAAAGTCAAACCCTAATAACTTTGATAGCCAGCGTTGGTATTCCATATTGATCTCCCGCTGCTCCAACAGAAACTTCAAGCTTTTCTGGTCCGTCCTTACCACAAACTTCCTTCCCAATAGGTAGTGTCTCCATTTTTGTATGGCAAAAACAATGGCCATAAGCTCACGTTCATAGACTGACTTCAGCTGTTGACGCTCCGACAATACCTGACTGAAATACGCTATCGGTCTGCGGCCCTGCATCAAAACAGCTCCCAATCCCTTTCCTGAAGCATCAGATTCTACTTCAAACTGGACTGTGAAGTCTGGCAGTGCTAACACCGGCACCGTCGTCATTGCCTGTTTGAGCTTGCTAAATGCTCCCGCCGCCAACTCACTCCACACGAACTTATCTTTTTTCAAAAGATCCGTCAGTGGCTTTGCAATCTCTCCATAGCCCTGAACAAAACGACGGTAATAGCCTGTCAACCCCAAGAACCCTCTCAACGCTTTGACATTCTTGGGTGTTGGCCACTCTGTCATGGCTGTGATCTTGGCTTTGTCAGCGGCTACCCCTTCCGCCGAGATTACATGTCCAAGATACTCGATGCTGGAGCTTCCAAATTCACACTTCTTTTGGTTAGCGTACAGCTGATGTTGCTGCAGCTTTTCCAAGACTAGCCTCAGATGTTTGGTGTGTTCTTGAGGACTCTTGCTGAACACGAGAATATCATCAAAGAATACAAGCACAAATTGCCTCAAATACGGCCTAAATACCTCATTCATGACGGACTGAAAGGTAGCCGGAGCGTTGGTCAATCCAAAGGGCATTACTAGGAACTCGTAATGCCCGTCATGTGTTCTGAACGCCGTCTTTGGCACATCCTCTGCCTTGACTCGTATCTGGTGGTACCCTGCCCTTAAGTCTAGCTTCGAGAATACCACCGCTCCACGTAGTTCGTCCAGCAACTGGTCAATCATCGGGATAGGATAGCTATCCATTACAGTCACCTTGTTTAAGGCTCTGTAATCCACGCAGAAGCGCCAGCTCCCATCCTTCTTCTTCACCAACAAGACAGGACTGGAAAAAGGGCTAATGCTCTCTTGGATAATTCCCGCCTTCAGCATTGCCATCACTTGTCTCTCAATCTCCTCCTTCTGAGCATGGGGGTAGCGAAATGGCCGGACACTGACGGGGTTACTTCCTTGCGTGAGAGTAATCGCATGCTCTCTATCTCTCACTGGAGGTAATCCCTGCGGTTCCTCAAAGACTTTCACATAGCTGCGTAACAACTTCTGGAGGTATTTGGGAGTCTTCTCCGCCGTCTTTTCCCCAAGCCCCATCTCCCGACATTCTATCAGAACACTTATCTCCTGCTGCTCCATCACTTTCTGCAATCCCTTGAGAGAAACTTCAGCACTGTAGAGATTAGGAATCCCTTGCAACGACACCCATTTTCCTTCCACCGGTATCTTCAATGTTTGCAATTTCCAGTTGACGCGCATCTCACCCAGCGTCTCTAACCATTGAATCCCCAAGATAATATCGACATTATTCAGCTCCAAAGGAAGAAAATCAGTGGTCACCGAGTACCCTTGCATCTCCAGTGTCACACTCCGACATATGCCCCCTCCTCTCACCGGACCTCCTGACCCCGTTATTACACCAAAGCTCTTGGTGTCCTCAGCTACCATCCCCAGCTCCTTCATCAAACGGTCATCAATGAAGTTGTGCGACGCACCACTGTCGATCAGCACCACCACTTGGCTTTCTCCAATCACCCCACGAAGTTTGATAGTACGCGGAGATGATATGCCCACTGCCGATCTGGCGGAGAGTGCCGCACACTCTGCAAACTCCGTCTCCTCCACCTCTCTAGTTTCCTCCACTTCTTCTTCATCCAGCTCTTCATCGTCCTCCTCCTGAACTATCATCACCGTCAGTTCCTTATTAGGACAATCCCGTCTCGAGTGAGACTTCCCTCCACATTGAAAACAGAGCCCCTCCGCGCGATATCGCGCAAACTCGGTGGGAGATAGGCGGCGGAACCCGGTTTTCCCCTTCCCTGCTCCATTAGGGCTTTGGGTCGTTGGACGTTTATCGGGCTGAGTAACCTTCTCTGGCCCAGAAGAGGACTTGGGCTTGAAAGAGTTATTGGGCCCAGATCCACTTCCTAAACCAGATCCACTACGAATCGTGGTTTTGGACGCAGCCGTTGAGTTTCCTCCACGTGTCCCTTTTCCTTCTTCTTTCTCCGACGTCGGATCCCCATAGTTCGACCACTCTTCTACCAACTTTGCTACACTCATCATCTTCCTCAAGTTTCTGGGCTCCATCAACTTCACCCCAGCTCGGATTTGCGGTTTCAACCCAATCATGAACGCTGTCTCTAGAATCGCGTCTGGTATCTCTGGAGCGTTAGTCGCCAGTGATATGAAATCGCGACAATACTCCCGTACCGTTCCGGTTTGCTTCAGCGTCATCAGCCGCTCACGAGCCGTCATCTCATGTGAATCCGAGAACTGTTCCAACACTCTAAACTTCATCTGTTCCCAACTCACAAAAGGATTTCGGTCACGCTCCCATCGGTACCACATCAACGCTTCATCGTCAAAACACATCCTCACCACTCGGAGCTTCCTCTCCTCCGAAAAATCCTCCAACTCGAAATATTGTTCCACACGCAACACCCAACTCTCAGGGTTTTCACCGTTGAAGAGTGGGATCTTCAACTTCCTCATCGACTCATCATGCTTCTCCCCCGTTGGTTGGTAGGGACGATCGCGTGGACCCGGTGATCGACTGCGCTCCTCCGCCTGTCTCGTCACCGTTTCCGAACGAAGGCCCGAGCCACCAGCGCGAAACAGACCACTCTGTTCTTCTTCGGTGGCGATCTGTTTGCCTGGTCTCTGTACGGGAAGAGACACCTCCTCCTCTTCGTAACGACGCAACGAGGCTTGAAACAACGCCGCGACCTCCCGTTTCCGGGCCTCGTCGTCGTCGTTCAACCTCTGCTCCAACCTCTCCAACACACTCATCCGACTTCGGATCTCAGCCACTGACTCCTTGAGACCTTCCATCGTGTTCTCGAACACTCCGATCTTACTCATCTCTTCCCTCATGTTCTCCATAGCAAGATCGATGTCAGATTTCTTTCCTGGCGCCATCGTTGATTTTCCCAGAAAAGATTGGCTCTGATACCAAGTTGTTATGGGATCTAAAGAGAAAACGAGATTTGTATTTAATCAGAAAATGCGTACAAGACTAGAGAGTATTTCTCTAGGGATCTCTCTCTTCCCTTTTTACAAATCTGATCAAATCTCTTGATGGTTTCTCGTACAATACTCTCTCTCCTATAAATAGATAAAACGACAAACAACCTTCTCATCACGTGGGACGTTAGANTAGGGATCTCTCTCTTCCCTTTTTACAAATCTGATCAAATCTCTTGATGGTTTCTCGTACAATACTCTCTCTCCTATAAATAGATAAAACGACAAACAACCTTCTCATCACGTGGGACGTTAGACGTTAGCCGTTAACTCCAGCCCGCAACATCTCTTATTCCTTATTCTCCTTAAAGCATCCAATCAGATATCACCCTGGGACACGTCACCCACCCAAGTTGCTTCCCTCTGATCCTTTCTCTTTCTTCTCCTCTCATACGTGTGGAGCAAGGGAGGTCTCCTGGTCTCACTGCTAACAGATTTTATTTGGAAACAGTGAAAACAAAGTGTTGTGGAGGAAGCTTTGTATTGTAGTGTAATCAAACAGAGAATTATCACGACTCTCTAGTTTTACATTAATTGGTTTGGTTCAAAACCGAGAGTGTTGAGGTGTTTGACTACAGACTACACAACTTCACAACGCTTCCAAGGTTCCAAACTTAAAAAGCTACGGTGGAAACCTTATGCAATGGCACTACCTTGTATACTTGGCCGAATCCACCTTGACCAAGCTTGTTACTAGGTGAAAACTTATCAGTTGCTGCCTCGATTGCCTTAAAATCAAACTGAAGTGAGCCTGCAGTTGTAATATCACCTTTGTCTGCAGAAACAAACTTCAATATCTGAATTAAGGTATTCATTAAACCTAAAAGGAGAAGGAGTCTTTTACCTTCGGTAGGTGGTTCCATCTCATAGATCGTTCTCTTTTTCTTACCCCAGACAGTAAAAACAGCTACGGAAAGAAGAATAATCGCAGTGATTGGAACAACAACTGCGATGATTATGACAGAGGAATTTCCGCCTTCTCTTGTATTGACATATATATCTGTATGACATCCAAACCGTTGTTTTATCAAATCTTAACAGAAAACGGCAGTTAAAACATGTAACTAAAAGAATAGAAAGAATGATCAGACCGAGTCGTGGTGAAGGAATTGAAATTGGCGGTGGTGGAGGAGCTGAATCGAGCTGAGGTGTTAGAACGGCGGGCTCGCTATAAAACTGGAAAAGCTCGAATCTTGAATTACAGCTCGGCACCATAAATCTTCCTCCGATTCTGGCAGAAGGCAATTGACTGACGATCTGCTGGAGACAACTCAAACAGTCTTTTCTTGTCAGATCAGGAGTGCACTGAACCAGTCCGTACAAAGTCTTTAACGCGGTGAAGTTGGCCTTTCTGGCCTCGAATCTCCGAGAACTGTTGGATGCCACGGTGGCTGCTTGGTTCATAGTGGACAAGACCAAATCTCTAAACCCAATTTGGTTCGATGTAACATTCTCAGTGTTAAAGAAGATGATTTCTCCATTAGTGTTAAGGGTCGAGAGAATATTCCCGTTTGAGTATCTGAGCATACACTCGTCGTAATAGATCGTCATCTCTCTCTGGTTCGGACAACGGGTTAAGGTTTCGTTGACTGCAAAGGCGACACATCTGCGGCAAGCGTCCGGCGCGACATCTCCGCGGCAGAGGAAGAGTCCGGTAGCTCTGTCAGGGGCTTGCCCAGCAGTTGCGTTTTGGAATCCGGTCGAGTAAGAGGCGTTGGGAGAAGAGAGAGAAGACAAAAGGGCTCTGAGATTGGCCAAGTAAGTGCTGTTTCTTGAATAAGTTGTAGTATCTGGACAGAAATGGTAAACATAAGTGGGATCTCGAACAGAAACTCTGAGGAAGGAGTACCTGAGCATACACTGTTCGTAAAGGATCATGGCCTCTTTCTCCTTAGGACACCGAATTAAAGTGTCCTTTACAGAAAAGGCAACACAGCTACGGCAATCTTCAGGCGAGAAGTCGCCAAGGCAAGAGAAAAGTCCACTGACTCTGTCGGGAGGTTCCCCGACGGTGGCGTTCTGAAATCCGGTGGAGTAGGAGGCGTCGGGAGAAGAGAGAGAGGACACAAGGGTTTGGAGATTGGCGAAGTAAATGCTGTTCCTTGTATAAGTTGTCGTATTCGGGCAGCTGTGGTATATGTAAGTGGGATCTTGAGCAGAAGCTCTGAAGCTTGTGAGAAAGGAACAAAGGAAGATGAAGATAAAAGAAGTGCAAAAAGACATAATTGCTTTTCCTCGATTTGAGTTTTTGATCACTGCGAATTTATACGAACATATATTGATCTATATTGTCTGTAATATATTAACGTGAAACAGAGGGTGGTTTCTTGAAGAAAAGTCTACTCCAGAATAAACGATCTTGTAAAATGTAAGACGCTTCTCGTTGCTGAGTAGGAGAACTCAAGGTTGCGAGGAAGGTGACAAGGAAGAGAGAAGAACCAAAGATATACAGACATTTATGACTTCTTATCAATTTGAAGCCATACAATAATATTTTGCAAGATCGTACAATTTCATACACGTCAACGTCTACGAATTAGGGTATGACTCGTTTTCAGCTACTACTCCCAAATGCAGTTTTTGCAGTTGGCGTAGGTTGATTTTTTATAAACAATATAAATACAAAAATAAAATATTCAATAAATCTTGGGAGAATTTCAATTATACCACTTTGGTGGTACCACTTTTCATGTTTACCACCAACAAAGGAACATTTTCAAAAATACACATTTTATTAAATGATAAAAGACTCTTATATCCTTATTCTTTATATATATACATAAAATAAATATTAAATAAAATATTAACCCTAAACCCTAAAACATCAATTCCAAACTCTAGACCCTAAAAAGTAAACCCTAAACCCTAAAAATCAACCCTAAACCCTATAATATCAATTCTAAACCTTAAACCCTAAACTCTAAACCCTAAAAAGTAAACCCTAAACCCTAAAAAATCAACACTAAACCCTAAACTATCAATCCTAAACCCAAAACCCTAAACCTTAAATTCTAAGAGTATTTTTAGTATTAAAATTTTAGTGGTAAAGTTGGTTAGTGTAAAGTTGAAAAGTGGTATCTTAAAAGTGTTATTTCTGGCAATTTCCCATAAATCTTTTAAATTGGAATTATAAAAATACTATAATCTCTATTATATTTTAATTAATATTATAAAATTTATATATTTTTTTCAGTAATTTTTAAAATTTCAAACTATAACTTAAGTATAATTTTTATATTTATTATAATATTATGATTTTTAGTATTTTTATAACTATACAAAATGTAAATATTGTTAATTTATATTTTAACCGCTACTACATTTGATAGTTAACCAGTCATAAATATCTCGTAAACGTAACAATTTCTAACCGCAGTACCAGTCGTACAAATCTCTTAAAACTACAAGAAACCGTAACCATCTGTATCTGCAAACTCCCGTGAGCGCAACCACTGCGTTTGAACCAGTCATGCCCTTAGTTAACTAAAATTTTACACGCGCTGTAAGGCACATACTTATTTTATAAAAAATAGTTAAATTAAAAATATATCAATTTTAATTTTTAATATGTATTTATTAATCATTTTTGTTTTTATTTATTTAGTCACTAAAACCATTTTTTGGTTGGACATATATTATTGGGTTTTAAAAATATAATGAATTTAGTTTATTGAATTTATTGAGTTAGTATAATAAATAAGCATTTTAATAGGATAATTTTTTCTAGTTTATTTTCATAAAATCAGCATACAAGAAAGAAAGTGATAAAAAGAGATTTTATTTAAAGATAAATCCTCTTATATATTAAATGAGAAGTCACTTAAGTGATTTATGTTCACTTGTCATTCATGGGAAGACTAAGCAATTAAATATTATAATTTGATTGGTTGAAGAATTTGTATTTTTAATTTATTTAATTAAAGTTTTTAAAAGGAAACTAATTTAGAATTACCTAATTTGATCTATATTTCCAAACAAACAATTAAACATCTTAAATATATATATGAACTAACATAATTTGTTTATAGAAATATTTAAATATCATAGATTGAATTATATAAATTGATAATATACATATAAATACATATCATATTACATAAACAATTATATAAATGGTTTTAAATATATCCTAATATATATTAATTGAAAATTCACTTAAATGACTTTTGTATACATGTTATTCATAGGTAAGTTGTACGACTAATTGTTATAATTTGATTGGTAGATAGTTTTTTATTTTTTATTTATTTAATTCGATTTTATAAAAAGAAATAAGTATAAACTAACTTATTTTAGTTACCAAATAATCCAAAAAGTATTAGAATAAAACATATCCTTAAGTTTATTATAAACTTATTGTGAAGTATATCCAATAATAAAAAAACAATTTGAAACCTATGATTTAAAAAGAAGCATTCGGTTATTTTACTTTTTTTGATCATGCAAAATTTATTCATGTTCTATCAGTCTATTATTTTAAATACAAAGTGAAATTTGAATATATTTAAATATGTTTTTATTCTAGAAAATATATCATCATGTCATATATATATATATATATATTATTTGAGAAGTCAGTTAAAAAACTTTTAAACACATGTGAGTTATTATTATTTGATTAGTCTATGTTTTTCATTTTTTATTTATTTAATTTGATTCTAAAAATAATAATTATAAACCAACTTATTACAGTTGCCAAATAATACAAACAAATATTATAATAAAACATATCCTTCAGCTTATCATAACTTATTGTGAATAATATCAAATAATAAAAAGATCAATTTGAAACATGATTTAAAAAGAAGCATTCGATTATTTTATATTTTTTATCATGAAAAATTTATTCATGTTCTATCAGTCTATTATTTTAAATACAAAGTGAAATTTTCATATATTTGAATATTTTTTATTGTAGGAAATATATCATCACGTCATATCCTCCTATATATTAATTGAGAAATTACTTAAGTGGTTTTTGCGACGTGTCGCTCATAGGAGAGCTCTCAAATTAAACGTTATCACTTAATTGGTTGAAGGGTTTTTATTTTTATTTATTTAAATAAATGTTTTTGAAAGAAAACAAATCATAGAATTACCTAATATAATCTATGTTTCCAAACATATAATTAATATATTAAATACATATGAATTACATAATTATTTATATAAACATTTAAATATCATAGATTACATTATATAAATTGATAATATATATATATGATTTTATATTATAATAATTAAAATGGTTTTTAATATATTTATATTAGTAAGGAATACAATAAATCATAGATTTTAGAAATATATTCTAAAAATGTGTCAAATAAATGCAAAATAATCAAATATATAATTTTAAAATTTTAAATCCCTTTCAAGGATAATTTGATATCATAGGTGAATTATCACTTTTAGAAATGATTAAAATATATTTTATATTTTCATACATAGAAATCCCGTAAGTCATTTCCAATTATATTAAGCAAGAAAATTTTTATTTAATTCATCTGTTAATATAAACATATTAATTAAATTCATTATATAGTAATTCATTTAAAAATACACTATATGGTAATTTATTAAGTCACTTAAATTTATATTAATCAAAAAAACAAAATTCCAGGGTTTTCATAGAGTTAATACTATATTAATATAATTCATATTTTATTATAATAAAAATAACATGCTTATTTTCAATAAAAAATAAACATAAATAAGGAAAAACATGTGGGAAGAATAATATTTTTTGTTGTTGTTGTGTTCTTAGTTCTTTTATATTCTTATGTATTTAAGTTTTATTTTCTATCGAGATGCATGTATTTTTGTGTTACTATAAATGTGAACTAATTCGTTTTATGTTTCTTAAAACGTTAAGATAAATTGAGTAAATAAGATCAATAAAAATTACCAGAGCTAAAATTGTTAAAGTCAAATATGGAGAAAATAATTTAAACTAAAAGTAAGAAAAAATATATAAAAATTAATGATATGTATTTTTCCGTATAATAAATTTTAAAAATTGATGATAATAAAATTTTAACAAATTTTATACAAATAATTTTTTATATTTTGTTTTAATATTGAATTTCACATTAAAATAAGTATATATGCAATGTGATTTAAGAAAGTGAAGTATTATTCTTTCTTTTATATATAGTTAGTTATAGATTTAATTACAATATATATATTTTTAAAGTATGAAAATAAATAAAAGAATATTTTTAAAAGATATATAAACCATGCTTAATTTTAATATAACAAATTTTGGTCCAATTAGTTAATGTTTGATAAAATAGTGTAATGCTCGAAGATAATCAAATGGAGAATTTGTTTGCTTAACTAATCATGAGTTTTATGTTAAACACTAAATAAGAAATGAGTGAGAAAGAGTGATTTGTGATTTAAAAAAATTATGAGAGAAATTGCTTATACAACCATTTTCTTAATATTTATCATAATGTTTATTTTAACCAAATTTATCCTTAGTTTTAACGAGATAAATCCTACTATATATTAATTGAGAAGTCACTTAAGTGAATTTTACTTATATATCGTTAATACTTTAAGTTTTTTTGAAAAAAGTAGTTATAATTTGACTGGTTGTTGAATTTTATTACTCATTTATTTTAGTTATATCTAAAAAATAAAAACTAACTCGAGAACTAATTAATACAAATTACCAAATAACACAGGTAATATTACAAAAGAAGATTTCTGGTAACTAATTGTAAAATTAGAGAAACAATTTATATGTTTTTATCAATTTCTTTATTTTTAAAAATTATATATATATATAATTAAATAAAAATACTTTAACCTTTTTATTGAAATAAATTAAATGATTATTTATTTTATATAAAAGAATTAGATCTGTAGGTAAGGACTTATTAGAATTTTTTAATGTTTTTTAAAGCCCACACAAAAATATTTGTAAGAGATTTTCTTTATAAAAGCCTCCAATCATGGTCTTGGTTCTATACTTCTATTAGAGCCCCATAAAAAACACTTTTTCTCTTGAAAGCTAAAGTATTTCAGGTTTTTCACGTGTTAAAATAAAATATAAAGTAACCCCATAACCAATTATTTAAATTAATTATGATATTGCTTTTCTGTACGAGAAACATTTTTAATGATTAAATTATATGTTATTGAATTATTTTAAATCTTACAGATCTTCTAAAATATATATACTGAAATATTTGATTATTCAACTATTTAAAATTAAAAATTAAAATTTTGATATTTTTATTATATTCAAAATTTATAACAATGTAAATATAATATATATTTTTTCACATAATATAACTACCCACAAAATTGCGGGCAAACACCTAGTTCTAAATTGCTGGCAAACAACTTAAAAAAAGCCTCCGATCATAGTCTTGGTTCTATTAGAGCCACAAAAAGAAAAACACTTTTTTATCTTGAAAGCTAAAGTATTTCTGGTTTTCACGTGTTAAAATAAAATATAAAGTAATCCTATAACCAATTATCTAAATTAATTATGATATTTAATTTCTGTAAGAGAAACATTTTTAATGATTAAATTATATGTTATTGAATTATTTTAAATCTTACAGATCTTCCCAAATATATATACTGAAATATTTGATTATTCAACTATTTAACATTAAAAATTAAAATTTTGATATTTTTTATTATATTCAAAATTTATAACAACGTAAATATAATATATATTTTCATATTAATATAGCTACCCACAAAATTGCGGGCAAACACCTAGTTCTAATGTGGGCAAACAACTTAAAAAAAAAGCCTCCGATCATAGTCTTGGTTCTATTAGAGCCACATAAAAAAAAACACTTTTTTTCTCTTGAAAGCTAAAGTATTTCTGGTTTTCACGTGTTAAAATAAAATATAAATTAATCCTATAACCAATTATCTAAATTAATTATGATATTTAGTTTCTGTAAGAGAAACATTTTTAATGATTAAATTATATGTTATTGAATTATTTTAAATCTTACAGATCTTCTAAAATATATATACTGAATTTTTTTGATTATTCAACTATTTAAAATTAAAAATTAAAATTTTGATATTTTTTATTATATTCAAAATTTATAATAAAGTAAATATAATATATATTTCTTCATATAATATAACTACCCACAAAATTGCGGACAAATACCTAGGATATTTTTATATTCCTAGCGTTAATTAACTCTAGATTTATTGTTTAGAATTAAAGGGTGGAATTGGTACACCATGAATGAGCTCCTTACTGCTGAGAAGCTGATAGGAAGTTTAGGAAGTGATACTGAAACTGAACTAGGAGGATCAGACGAGGATGAACGTATTGAACCAGTATCAGGCGATATGGTGAGTCTAACCAGACGATCAACAGTTTAGAGGAGGCCAGCAAAGAACCTGAACTCAACTGGAGCTATGATGACTACTTCCTACGTCCATTTGAGACTGGAGAGCAAGAGGAACATGACCTTGGTGACTTCTATCAGGTCAAACAAGAAAATGGATTGCCTGAGGCCCATTCGGCCCCAAGGAGGCCCAACGATCAACAGCAGCAATCAACTAGCTTTAAGACTGGACCAGCAACCAGGGCAAGGACCAAAGCCCACCAGGAGGCTAATCAACACTTAGCTAATTTCTTGAGGTATAAGGAAGAGAAAGGAACTGAAGGAGAGGACAAACCAGTTTGTTGGTTTAATGTGTTTTCAGTAGTTTGTATTTAAATTAAACCAATTTTGGGTAGTATTAGGATTTAAAATCAGTTTCAATTAGGATTAGGAATAAACCAAACCATCTGGTTAGGTTAGGGTAGCTTAGAATCGACTCTTTCTTTTCCTTTATATTCTTGTAGCCGCTTTTCGTTTAAGGCAGAACTATAATCAAAAAAACCTTAAGTAGATTGCTTGTCTCCTTTCAGTGCTTTCTCTGTTCAGCCTAATAACATTGATCTTCACATAAGGTAGAGTGATCTATCGTGATCCATCTCAGACACTATCCAGGGTTATCCTGCGTCTAGAGGGTAGCTAAACATCTTTGAGGTCTTTCCATAACCTTGAAGAGAAGAACCATCGGCCAAAAGGGTGTTAAGAAGTGGTATCAAAGCCAGGTTGAAGCTAGGATCTCTTGGATGGTATGGTTAAGTGAGGGCAGTATAGGTTGTTAACACCCTTTTGGCCGATGGTTCTTCTCTTCAAGGTTATGGAAAGACCTCAAATATGTTTAGCTACCCTCTAGACGCAGGATATCCTTGGGTAGTATCTTGGTATGGTTAAGTGAGGGACGTATAGGTTGTTAACACCCTTTTGGCCGATGGTTCTTCTCTTCAAGGTTATGGAAAGACCTCAAATATGTTTAGCTACCCTCTAGACGCAGGATAACCTTGGGTAGTATCTGAGATGGATCACGATAAATCTCTTTAAGAAATAACATAAGGTAATTACCTTATGTGAAGATCAATGTTCTTAGGCTAAACAGAGAAAGCACTGGAACGAGACAAGCAATCTGCTTAAAGTTTTCTTGATAAAAGTTCGGTCTTCAACCAAAAGCGACTACAAAAATATAAAGGAAAAGAAAGCATGATCCTGAGCTACCCTAACCTAACCAGATTGTTTGGTTTATTCCTAATCCTAATTAAAATTGGTTTAAAATCCTAATCCTACTCACGTTGGTTTAATTCAAATACAAATTGAAAACACATTAAACTAACAAGCTGATTTGTCCTCTTCTTTGGTTCCTTTTTCTTCCTTATGCCTCATGAAATTAGCTAAATGTTGAATAGCCTCCTGATAGTCTTTGGTCTTTGTCTTGGTTGTTGGTCCGGTCCAAAAGCTAGTTGACCGCTGGTGTTGATCGTTGGGCCTCCTTGGGGCTGAACGGGCCTTAGGCAGTCCATCTTATTGTCCAGCCAGATCCAAGTCACCAAGCTCATGTTCCTCTTGCTCTCCAGTCCCAAATGGACGTAGGAAGTAATCTTCATAGCTCTAGTTGAGTTCAAGTTTTTGGCTGGCCTCCTCTGAACTGTTGATCGTCTGGTTGGATTTACCTTTATCGCCTGGTACTGGTTCAATATGCTCATCCTCCTCTGATCCTCCTAGTTCAGCTTGAGTATCACTTCATGAAGTCTCTATCAGCTTCTCACATCAGTAAGGAGCTCATTCATGGTCGTACCAGAAACCTTGGGGGGTAAAGTTTTAAAATTTGAAAAATAAATATTAAAAATTTAAATTTTAAAAATTATTTCAAAAAAACATTTCTTAATTTCAAAAAAATATTTTTTTTAAAAATATTACTTTTGAAAAAAAAATTCGAAAAAATTATACAAAAATACTTTTAGTTTGTTTAGTTATTTATTTATATTTATATTTTGGTCATTTTTTTCCTTGAGTGTTCTTTTGTGACAAAATTTTTTAAAATAGGTTATTTGAGAGATTGCCATAATTGGTAAAATTATATAAAAATTGGAAAAATAACTTGTTTATTTAATTGGTATCCTATTGATTTTTTGGGCCATGTTTATAACTAAACTGAATCATTTTCATCTGCTTCAATATTCGGAGTGAGCATTAAGATATTCGTTCAGATTTGATTCGGGTCTATTTGCATTTTTTTTTTTTTTGGAGATAGAAATTTAAATCCTATTCAAGTATTTATAAATTTCAGTTTCAGTTCGGTTCAAATTTGTGGGTTTGGTTCGAGTTCAGGTATACATTTAAATAGTATATGATAAATATCTTACGTGAAATTTGTTTGTTTTAGATATTGGGATAGCAAAGAGTAGATAATTAGATTATTTTTGGTGTTTTGAGTACTTTTGATATTTATATTTTGTTATTTTAAAATATTTAAGATAATATGAATATTTTTGAGTATTTTGGATAATTTTCAGATATTAAATCTAAACACAATTTATAAACTCTTCACTTTTGAGGTCTTTCGTTCTGTCTACATCCCCAAATTTCACCATGTCGACTCTACTTGCGTATTTTTTCAGAAGTGCTACTTTTAACTTCTTTAATAGCTTTTTTTGGTCTAAAACTTCTTTAATTTCAATAATTTTCTCTCTTTCAAATAACCACTTTGTAATCATATTCTTTTTAGTTTGATCAACTTTGCGCTTTTTATAACCTTATAAAACCTTGTAACATGGCCACATGGGTGCCCTTTCAATTCATGCAACAATATGGAACGAAACAAAATGAAGAAAGGGCTATATGCTCTGTCTATTAACGACTCTGTTTCTCCAAATCTATTGAGGCACGAGTTGTGCAGTTGCTTCTCTTAAGCTTAACTATCCCTATATTTTAAGTTTAGAGTTTTTTTTAACACTGGTTAATTATGGATTACAAATTATGATAAATACTATGTAGTCGATATCATAGCCGACAATTCTATCTGCCTTATGTAGAGTCACGTCGGATTGCATCATTCTGAATTTAAACCTTCTTGGTGTAGAAAGAGCATAATCTGAGATTCAAACTTCAGACCTGGTGTAAAAGCTTTTAAATCTTAACCAATAGGCTATGATGCTTCCACAAGTTTAAAATTATGGAGGTAAAATTTAAAATTTAAAATAGAAAATAAATAAAATAAAAATTTAAAAATTTGTTTCAAAATCTTTTTCGAGTTTCAAAAATAAAATTTGAAAGATTAATAAAATAAAAATCGAAAGTAGATAATTTATAACAAAAAAAATCAATTTTAAAAACATATAAACCAAAACTACAAAAAAAATTAATATAATTCTTATTTTATTTTTGATATTTTGTTATTTTTGTTGTTATTTATATAAAAATCAGGAATAAAATAGTCTTTTATCTCTTTAATGAAATATTTTTTGTTCATTTTTAGAAGTTTTTTTGTGATAAAAGCTTTTTCAAAAAACTATTTATGAGAATTGGCCATTTGTTTATTCATGTTTTTTTTTTGTTCAGAGAAAAGCTGGATGGATGACTGTACGCCGTTGTGTTTAGCGCTGTTATGGTTTCAACTTGTGATTATGGTGGAGATTCTCGAATCCTACGCTAGGAATTGTGATTATGGCATCGACTTTTAATGTTGCAAGAAGATCTCGAGTGCTGATCGAGGAGGACAACAAGAAGAAAAAAAACTTGTTGTGCTTTCTTGTTGTCTTTGGGTGCGCAAAACTAGTGTCAAGGATCACGTAGATTGCTTTAACGCCGACTGTTGTACTTATTGAGGAATTCACTTATTTAACAAAGTTCTTTGGTGACTATCATAGTACAAGTGCTTTATGCCCAACAAGATTGGTATATAACATCTAGAGAAGATACTTACAATAATCAAACAGTAGATATTGTATTCCTTTAAAGTGTATACAGTAGAAGGAAACATTGTTGTACAAATAAACAAAGTCTCAAACAGTATCGTATATGTAACTTATAGTGTTATAAACAATGGTATCAAACTAAATCAATATAGACCGCGAGAAGGAGTAACAAAGCTTGATGATTATATGGTGACTAAGCTGCAGATGGAGCTTTGACGTACTGAAGCACACCGGCTTCCGACAGAGCTTTCACAAACTGCTTCTTATGGTCGTCTCCTCCTTTGTCGACACTGATGTTCTTGTAATCAAGAGTCTCGTCGTTGTATATGTCCCACCATTTCTTGACCATCATTTTGATATCTTCTCTCCCCATGTTCGGCTCTTTTCCAGTAAATCTGGTACAAACACCATAAACAACACTCAGAAAATAAGTTCACCATGAACAAACTGAAAGTAATCATATTACTATTATTATTATTATTATTTTAAAACTCAGATTATCATGTTATTATTATAGTAACTGAGTTTGTAATTAGTTGAACATGTAATATTACTACCTCCAAGGCTTAGAACCAGCTGCACAATAGTGAACAACTTTAACTTTGCCAAGCTCTACATTCTCTGGATGTCTCCAGAGCATAGCCAAAACCAAATTATAAATTCCTGGTATCGGCGTGTATATGTCCCTAAAATACATATTCAAGAAATCCTGCAACAACAGAAGTGTATACGAATAAGATAACTATATAACGTGTTTTCGGTTCTTTATATACAGAAAAAGAAATCTTTTATATACCTGTTCTGCAAAAGGAGTGGGGGGAACAACTTTCAAAGTTTCCAAGAGATTATGATAAGTGTAAAGATTAGGCTCGTAGACGAACATGCCAGCGTTGAAGTACAAAGGTGGCTTAGGACCAAGCTCTGCTGGCCAAGTCACCTTCTCTGGACACTGTTGGCAATAACCTATCTTGTACTGTGGCGTGTGGCTCCATGTCTTCTCGCAGAAACAGTCTTTGACTGCGTAGAAGTGGCCGTTTGGGAGATCAAACAAGTGGTCTATATTGTGGAACACTTGTATGTCTCCGTCCAAGTATATCATCTTGCTATACTCCTCAAACTGCACCCATGCATATTTTTATCATATAGTTTTTTATTATGTAGTTTTACTGAAATAGCTAGTCAAGAATAAGTATAGCTAGTCAAGAATAAGTATACACTCTCGAAACTAAACCAAAACCTGAACTCCAACACTGAAGCCTGAAATCTTAAAGTTCAACACGAAAGAATACAATTTAAAAAATTTGTCAAAAACAAAAGAATACATTTATAACTTCTTTTACAAAAAAAAGAATACAATTTATAATTTACTAAAAAATTAAAACAAAGCCAAATACGTAAAACATTTAGAAAAAGCCACAATATTTCATTCCAATTTTTTTTTTTCATTCATTACTTTCTTTTCATTCTAGATTTTTGAATTTAGTACTAATTAAGCATACGTATTTTTATAAACAAAAGACAGAAGTTTGCTATAAAAATAAGAGCAGTCTAACAGTACAAGTCACTATATATAATATATGTTGATATCAGTAAATTTTTATCACAAAAAGCATACATATATTAGTAATTTATTATACCTTCCAAATACGAAGCTTAGAATAGTTGATAACGTAATAAGCCATGGCAAACTCGGTTTGATTCTCCGGTGGGTAAACCGGCTCGATGTCTTTAACGATACAGCCTTGCTCCACCAGCTGTTTCCGGTGATCCTCTGGTACGTCCGGCAATACAGCCACCACAAGTGGATACATGCTCTTAACTTTCCTTAGCCCTTTAGCAAGACCCACCACTCCTTTCACGAAGTCTCCGTTTCCAGCGAGGAAAGCCACGTAAGCTCTCTTTTCTCCACCGTTAGCGACTGGTCCGGTGAGTTTGCTGTTGATCTCAAGTGCCATCTTGTCTTAAGAAATGAAGAGTGTTTGTCTTTGTGAGTTGTATATATTGTGTTGCGTTTGTAAGTGATCGTTGAATAGGATCAAGTGTTGCTTTATATAGAGTTTGTCCGTGGTTTAGGTTAGTTAATTAAAGATTAAATTACTAATGACTTCGGATAATACAATAGGACCGACTCCTAAAAATCTCCAGAAAAGATTTTTTATCTAACGGCTATTAAGAAAGATTGTTATATCCAACGGTTGTGTATAACCGCGTGAAGCTTCGTAGCAATAGACTATTGGAAGGGGAAGGTCCCACTTTGTTTGAATAATAAAAAAAGCAGGTCCCACTTATCCAAGTGATGCCACGACATTGCATACTGACACGTGCTAATATAAAGACTGTTCGACTCATCAAGGTTTTAAATGGATCATGTGGTAGTTGATCTGTCACTTGTCACTGGGTTCCACTTCAGATACTACAATTGTCACCGTAAGAAATATTCTGATTGGTTATGGGCTTTACACGTGTCCACGTGAAATGTACTTGGCGGTGATGATGCCTCGTGTCGTAAGAAAAGTTTACGGACCCATTAACCGTCTGGTCTATTTTACCATTCTTAATTGCTTATGGGTAGTATGTCCTAACAATGACCGACCGACTATTTCGATCAATTTTACGTTACAAATCAAATATTTAAATTTATGGCGAAAAGCGTTTACCTTTCAAATATAATCCAATGTTGATAAGACTTTTCCATTTCTGTAATATGGATATGTGTGTATGTATACTCATGTGCACTTAAACTACCCAAAAAATAATAATAAAGTTTTACCATTTAAACTAAAAATATTCACCAAGAAAAACAGATTAATGTTTATAAAGTTTCACTATTTTGTGTTGAAATATATAGTTATAAGTTGACAAACAATATATAGTTATAATTTAAGGCTTTTAGGTTAGAAAAATTTATAATCGTGGCTTATAAGGGTTCAATATAATTTTAAACTTTTAAAGTATTTGGTAAAACATTATTATTAACTTAAGTTGTAAATTTTGTAATGGGGTGAAAGAAACTCAAAAATACTTTGTTAACCTCTTTAAAGAACTTTGTTGAAAAATTGTTATACATCGTTCCTTTTCCATAAAACTAGAAAATTTGAGCGTTTAGTCTTTGAATTGTTTTTTTGGTTGGGTAGATGCATAATGCCGACATCAACGGCGATATCTTCAGTTCAGCAAGTAATCTAAAACTAAATTGAGTAAGGGCTGTGCTGTGAAATTCTCAGTGGGCCGACCTTGCTTACTATAAGGAGGGACAATTTGGATAATGTTAGTTTAGAAGTATCTTCTTTTGACTGGACTTTTAGAACAGAATATTCTATGGATCTTTAAATAAAAATTTATTTTTATATCTAATTTATCAAATAAAATCATCATTTTTGTTAAAATTTTAGTATATGTGATGCAAGAGACTAATTTTGTCTTGACAATTGAAAGACATAAAAATGAAGCAACAGATCATTCAAATCAAAATGAACAACTAACTTAACTAGTAGAATTCCAATCTGAAATCAATTCAAATGTAAATATAAAAATTTATTTGAACTAGTATTTTAATCCACTAAAATAAAACGGTTAAAATAAATGTAATCATTGACAAATAAAACATGGAGGTGCATTCAGTTAACTTCGCGAAAATATCGATTATCTTCAGATAATTAGCAGAAAATGACAAAGAAAAACTCAAACCATTATTTCTGCCACTGCAGAATTTACATATGGGCTGCAGCATCCGAGATCGAGGTGAGCCACATGGTGACGTCCTGGTGGTGTCCTTACTCGCTTCGATCTCTAGTCTGAACCAATTCGGTGGAGTCAGGATACTCGGTTAGCAAAAAAAAAAAAAACTATTATTTCTGTAACAAAAACATTATATCAAAACTACAAAACAAAAATTACACTAAATCCATATATTTCAGGGCAAGCTTGTTGGGCTAACATTAGAGAACTCAACTTATAGTATTATTATTTTAACAACCTAATCAAATACAAAAAGCCCATTTTTTTTTTTTTTAACAACTATTTATTCAAATATAGTGTAAAGTTACAATAAGAGTATAATTACAGAATTACATTTAAATGCAAAACTACAATTGTAAAACATTGAAGCACAAAGAACAAGATCTGAAGAACTTTTCTTGTGAACTATCTTCTTTCTTCTTATGTAACACCATCTCCATTTGATTTTCATCTTTTTGATGAAAAACCAAATTCTTCTTCGTAGATTTCTTTGTTGTATAACATTAACCAGATTCCAAATAGGATCTATATATATTCTTTGAGAAAAAATCCAATATATTGATTTTTTCAAAAAATATAGTAAAAGAATCTGCCAATCTCTGTGGTTGCATCACCATGGACAATTCCAGACTACGATTATGAAATTGTCCATTATCTTGGAACTCCCCGTCTTCAATACACTTTTTCCATGGTGGTTTCCATGGTGATTGTTTCCAAAGCAAAGCGATTAGGATAAGTTCCTTACCGCTTGAATCTGGATTCAACACAAATGTGTTTTTTGTGTTGTCATCGAACATGACAAAATACATGTCGGAGATTGCACCAACAAATTGGGGAAGATGATGAAAATCCAATTTGCCGTAAATGGATATAATATTCTTCAAAAAGAATAAAATAAAAAGAAAATTTTTGATACAAGATCGTGATATGCCATCACGGAGACGCACTCTTTTGNTGTCATCGAACATGACAAAATACATGTCGGAGATTGCACCAACAAATTGGGGAAGATGATGAAAATCCAATTTGCCGTAAATGGATATAATATTCTTCAAAAAGAATAAAATAAAAAGAAAATTTTTGATACAAGATCGTGATATGCCATCACGGAGACGCACTCTTTTGATCATCTTTGAAAGAGGAAAATGATAATTGATTAAGAAAACGAGAAACACGAATGGAATCAAAAGAAACTGTGGTACAAAAAGCCCATTATCTAATGGTAGCAGATGAAAGCCCAATCTAATAAACTGTTTTTTTTTTTTTTCCACGTCAATGGAAGAACCATCAGGGAGTAAGGAGCCAAGAGAGATGTAAACTTCAATCTTCCGATTCAATCAGAGTTAAGAGAGATAGAGATGCTTCAGTGTATATTTCTCCTCTCCGATTCCGGGTGAGTCATCAATCATCTCCTCTGACTCAATCAATCTGAAAAAAGATTAAAACTTTATTCATCTTTTGACGTTTCTTTGTTTCACAGAGAGGTAATGCTGGAGAAGCAGCTTACTGGTCACCGTGTCGACCGATCCATATGCGATTGGTTCTGGGATCAAGCTGATTCCTTTAAGGTTTTTTTTAATAAAAAGTTTCAATCTTTTTGCTCTTGATCCAATTTGATTTAACTTTGTTTTTAATTTTTTTGGGGGATAGTCACTTCCGGTCATTGCTTCACCAACACATTACCTTTTTCAAATGGTTCGTGATGGGATCACCTTCTTAGCTTGCACTCAAGTTGAAATGCCTCCTTTGATGGCCATCGAGGTGAATTCTTGTTTTTTGTGTGTCTAATTTTCTAGATAACTAAATGTTATGTGTGTGTTTTGTAACCCTTTCAAGTTTTAGTTTCTCTGCAGAGTAGCTGATGTTCTGTCTGATTACCTTGGTGGGCTAAATGAAGATCTCATCAAGGACAACTTCATCATTGTCTATGAGGTATGGTTTCTTCATTTCATTACTGCTGTGTTGTTGTTTTGTCTTGTGGCTCAATTGTTATTTTAGTTTACCATTAATTGAGAGATTAAGGGCATTTCCCACACTATTTCAGTGTTAAAATCACAATATTTTAGTGTGATTTAACACTAAAGCAATTCATCTCCAACCCAACTCTAAAACTCTATTTTAGTGTGTTTGTAGACTCGAATAAAACATCTTCAACCCAACACTAAAAGTTACACTATTTTAGTACACACTTTAATTTGGTGTGAAATTATAGTGTTGCAGTTAAATAATGTAATTTTTAGTGTTGGGTTGTAGAGGTTTTGTGTGAAAAATACATTAAAATAGAGTCTTGGAGTTGGGTTGGAGATGGCCTAACAATGTGGGATCAGTAGCTCCTTTGTGTATGTCCAAGTTTTACTTTTTTTATTCTTTACCGTCGCCTTTATCCTTTCTTGGCTTGCCATTTTAACTGAAAGTTACATAAATTTGTGATTTGAGCAGCTTTTGGATGAGATGATCGATAATGGTTTCCCTCTGACAACAGAACCGAACATCCTGAGGGAAATGATAGCTCCACCGAATCTAGTCAGCAAAATGTTGAGCGTTGTAACAGGGAATGCTTCAAACGTTAGTGACACGCTCCCTAGTGGAGCTGGCTCTTGTGTTCCCTGGAGACCTACTGATCCAAAGTACTCGAGCAACGAAGTCTATGTTGACCTTGTTGAAGAAATGGATGCTATCGTCAACAGGTTTGTAGGTTCACAATATCTTCTTCATTTAACCTTTCAAAAACTCATTGGTTTTTGAAAACATTGATTCAGGGATGGAGAATTGGTAAAATGCGAGATTTATGGCCAAGTCCAAATGAGTTCTCAGCTCACTGGTTTTCCTGATTTGACATTGTCCTTTGCAAATCCGTCCGTACTAGAAGACATGAGGTTTCACCCTTGTGTCCGCTTCAGACCTTGGGAGTCTCATCAAGTTCTCTCCTTTGTCCCTCCTGATGGACAGTTCAAGCTCATGAGTTACAGGGTGAAGAAGCTGAAGAACACACCTTTATATGTAAAGCCTCAGATAACATCAGATTCCGGTACATGTCGAGTTAGTGTGTTAGTTGGGATCAGAAGTGACCCTGGAAAGACGATTGAGTCAATAACATTGAGTTTCCAGATTCCTCATTGTGTTTCATCAGCAGATCTCTCATCAAATCATGGAACTGTAACCATCCTCTCTAACAAGGTGTGATATGTTATAGTCTGGCTTTTGCTTTTGAATTCAGTTTCTTGATTCTGGTAAGTTTCTTTATTTACTTATTTTAGACTATGTTTTGCAGACATGTACATGGACAATAGGGAGAATCCCAAGTGACAAGACTCCATGTTTGTCAGGGACGTTAGCGCTTGAAACGGGCTTAGAACGGCTTCATGTGAATCCGACATTCAAAGTTGGGTTTAAGATAATGGGCATTGCTCTCTCTGGCCTAAGAATCGAGAAACTTGATCTTAAAACTATCCCTCCTCGTTTGTATAAAGGGTTTCGTGCTCAGACACGCGCTGGAGAGTTCGACGTCAGATTGTAGTTTTGTTGCTTTTCAGGTCAAAATCTTTGAGACTTTTGGGTTTTTTTTTTAATGGGTTGTGCCAACAAGATCTTGGGACTTTTGGTTTAATATTTGTATAAACCATGTGTTGTTTTTTAAAACCTTGCTATATGGTATAGTTTGGTTATAATATAAACTGTTCAAACAGAAAAAAATACTAACTAAAATATAGCAAAACATAGTACAGTATAGTTATATAAGTTATTTTATTAATATGATATTGATATCATAAAACCTTGATTTTGAGAATTTATTTTTATAAAGTTGAAAGTTAATTTTCTTTTCACTACGTTTTACCATTTTTGTGTTTACATTTTTCATTGATTGGTCTTTTTATGTGTTAATATTAATTATCTGATAATATTAATATTACAATTTTTAAAGCAGTTATCAATATTTAGTTATTTTAATTTAAATAATTATTTTTTCTTAATAATTAAGTATTGTATTTAATGACTGGGCAAAAAAAATATGAACCCGAAAAACTGAATCAAATCCGATCTGAAAAAAATAGTATTGAATGTTAAATATCCCAAACGGTTTCAAAATTTTGGTAGTTAGACAACTGAATTTGATTCAAACCGAACTATTTCGGGTATCCGAATATATAAGAATCAGATTTATATACTTGAATCTATTAGTTAATTTTATTTTTTATATCCAAAATATATCCCAAATATATGAAAAGATATACAAAAATTCAAAAGTAATAATTAAAAATGGCTAAACAATACTCAAAACACCAAATATAATTAATATATCTGTTGATTCATCCAAATTCTCAAGCCAAACTAGTTTTAGGTTAAATTTATATATTTTGGCGTACATTACACAAATTTATATGATATATTATTTTATTTTTATATTTTTTAGAAGTTTAATTTATATATGAATTTTAAATTTTAAATGTTTTTAAATGGGTTATCCGAACTCGAAGCGAACCCGCAAAAATTCAAATCCAAATTTAAAAATATCTGAATTGACTGAAAATCTTTAGCTTCGAAAAATATGAAACTCGAATGCACCTGAACTCAAAATTTAAAAATACCTCTGGTATTCAAATACCTATTCGGTTCCAAATCAGTTCTTTCATGTATCTTTTTGGGTTTTGAAAATGGTATTATTTATATAGTATTAAAAACTCGATATACTTAAATATTCTTCAATCCAAGATGTATAGTAAATTAATATTTTTAGCATTTATATAGAAGTAATTAATTGTTAGATAAATTATAATGTCTAATGAATAAACACAAATGTAGATACTTGTTAGTATAAAATAAATCAATTATATGCAATAAAAATAATTTAAAATTATACTTCAAAAATAAATTGGTATCATTTATTTATTACATATTAATTATTTTAGTTTATTTCAAATTTAAAAATATATACAAAACTCAAACAAATATTTATAATTAGTGACAATTAATAGTGGGCTTTCATTTGTCTATCTTGTTAATTTCTTTTTATTTATTTTAACGAATCAATTATTATTTTTGATAAATTTAAATAGTAACTTTAAGACTGTAAGATAAAAAATACCATTAACATTGAGAAAAGACTAAAAAGTAAAAAATAATGTTTTCTGTGTTGAGCATAATTGATTATCATTTAAAAATATTTACTAATAAAATCAAAGTAGATCAAATATTGAAAACTAATTTATAAATGTTTGTTAAGTTTTCTTCCTATCTATTCTATTAAAAAATAAATACAAAATAATAATAGTATATTTTTAAGTGATTTCTTATTTATTTATTTTTGTTTTTAATTAACGTTAACAAGTTCATTCATTGTATTTTTCAAATAATACGACTATATTTATTACCGAAATACAAAAAAAAACTTACTTATATTAAATGTTTTGTTTCATCTTTTATATTAATTCTCTTTAGCTTAATAGTTTAATAGCATTTATTTTGTATGTTAAACATAATAATTTGACATGTCTGAATAATACTCCAGATTAGAACTCAAAATATTTAATAATTTTCTTTACATAAGTAATTAGGTATAAACATTAAGGTATTTGCTCGGATATAGATCATTTCTTTAAGATATCGTATTTTTGGATTTTCAAATTAGAAGTCGGTTAGGTATTATAAAAAACTAAAAATATTAAAGTAATAAATATATAATTAATTCTATAGTGACACATCTAAAATATAGAGTACTAATCATTTAACATTATTTTTAAAAATAAAAGTAATATTGGCATGGAAGTGCAGATTTAAAATTTAAGATATATTTATTGTTTCGTTTCCTTAGCTAGAATCTGAATTTAAGGAAAATAATCCATTCTAAGATGTATAGTCAAAATAACTTCTTTTTTTTTTGATAAAGGGCTTGTATAGTCAAATAACTTGACCGACAACATATATACATTTTGTGGTATGTTCATTTATCAATTTTTAAGAGCATGAACCTAATCTTTATTCATAATACGTTTTAAATAATAACTGAATAAAAGTAACTGGATGTGGCCCGATAATCTGGATACGTGGAAAATATCTTATATATTAAAACAGAAGTCACAACCTAGATTCATGTGTGATTTTTTAAAAAATGAACTATTCCTTAAGAAGATTATGAAGATTATCAAATGTTACATAATTTAATGATAATATCTTTAAATATCTTTATTTTTCTATTTGAAATACAAATGAAATAAATCCAACAAAATCTTTTTGACATCTTTTTAAATTGTATTTCCATAATATTATCCCATATATTTATCTTTTATTCGAAATACAAATGTTTT